>UZAN01040115.1:2612-31782 GCA_900618425.1 Echinostoma caproni | reverse complement strand
AAAGTATTTGGTCATATTCTGTTTCACAAGAAAACGGTATGTACAACTGCATGTAAAAAATATCCTATTTTTCGTCATTCCCATTATTGCCAGAAAAATTGTCCATTCTCGGTACCCCAGTCTAATGACATGTTTGAGGTGATGGATAAATCCTTTTTTCTCCCAAAGCCATAGTATGGATTCCACAATCAACCTTACGCCTGAACAAAATATTCAGACGAAAATAATTAGCCTAATTCATGAGATCTATGAACAAATTTTGCAATGTGTTGCACAGCACTGGATTTTTAGTTAGCCTCCACCTTTGATTCATTTACCCATCCCGGCAACTTTACCCCATTCTTTTACATGCTACATAGAAAATGAATAACAAACAATTTATCAAAGGACCAAATTCTTGAGGAGTCGGCATTTTCAGGTTATTAAATTCGGACGCAGCACAAACACATCACATGTCTATTTGGACGATGTTACTTTTCTGGTTTTGCAACAACTACTTCTTGGCTGGTGAAAATATAGAAATTAGCTCAATATTTACTTTTCAGTTTTGACGGATTGCTTCTACGAGTGTGATGATGAGAACAAGCTGAACCCTTACTTTTCGTTTTTCCTGAGAAACTGACCCCGGAGATCATTTTGACATAAGCAATAGGCCAACAGAAACTCCTGGCTTGATCTAAGCGGGATTTTTTCAATCGAAAACGAAAACAAATTGGGCGGAAGAACATGTAATCAGGGCATAAACACAAACACGTGTTTTGCTGTGGGGAAAACTGATCCTGTAATTCCACCCGATGAGTCATCTCACCTGGAGTGAAAACCTGGAAGTCAGAAAAATGGAAAGGATAGTTCGGAATATAAATCGGCATTCGGTGAACTATTCACCTAAACGCTATTTCCAATATGAGGAAAGATCGCGCGGTGAACACGAAGCCAACATTTTGTGAGCACGTGTAGTAGGAAGAAACTAGCGAGTAATGATTGATTCGCAGGTCCCCGCATTTCGTAAATCGTGTATGACCTTGAAGGACGCACAAGAGATAGAACTTCGTTGGAAACATTTCAAACATGATTGATTTTTAAGAACGTGAGTCCCACGGTGTTACGGTTTATCGCTACTTATGCAAAAGTAGCCAGTTGTTATTAAGGTTGTACTTTTTCCTAGATTTTTGGATTTGGTTGCCCATAATAGATCCATAGTTGGGATAAACCGAAGGTCGAATTATTGATGGAGTATCTTTAGTTGAAATAAATTTCAGTCAATGAATCTGACAGGTTAATCACATTTGTGTTGCACTGTATTAACACAGACTATTTGCAATAGGTTCGATTGAACATATTCACGATGGTTTCCTTGATATTATTTTCTAGTTTTATAAAACCTCCTTCAGATGAATAATTTTTCATCAGAAATAGCGCTAATTATCTTTAAGTTAGGTGTACTTGTGGCAAGTCAAGTTCTTCACAGATCAGCAACCGGAATTTTCTCCCATCGCACATTCAGGAGCATGGATTCTCCTAAGTTAAACGCAAGTAGAACGCTGACTTGTCGGTCAACATAAACGTACATTGAATTCGTGTTAGTTTCGTAAATATTCACCTAAACATATCTTGTTTTGTGAAACATCCTTTTCCCTTTATCCATTTTATCAACATCAGAAGACATATGTAGGCATAATTGATTGACGCAACTGTTTTTGCCATGGTAGTGATAATATCACACTTGATACCACCCTACCATAGCATGACGTGACATGACCTTCCCTCCCCCTCCCTAGTTCATCACATTCACCACATCGTTTGGTCCAGTTCACCCATATCAAATTTTCTCATCTTTCTTGACCTCAACCCTTAACCAAACACAAATCACTCGANCACTCGACTCACTTGTCCAACATTTTGTTCAAATGACTCATTTCAACTCTTATGCATCTCCGTTTCATATGATCATATAAATGTTCGTTTACAGCTGAATGAGAGCACGCGAAATTAATAGCTAATATCTTGTTTTATTCCCTTGAAATTTCGTTCCATCTTATAACTTTCTTCTGGGAGTCTTACTCCTCAAGAGTTCATATATGCGTTGATCAATAAATTTATCATGATTGTTCTGATGAAATAAATTTTGCGAAGACTAAGAGGTAGCACTGTATAGATGCTCCGTCTTCGTTTGGAGTCCTTAACACTTTCACCATTCACACAAACGGTAAGACAATCATCGTGATAACGGGATCGCAGTCTAGAGCAGAAGTGAGTATGATGGCTGTTTTGTAATTGTTGTCCGAAATTTGATACAAGGCGTCTTGCGAAATTCCTACAAAGCCTATTTTATAGGTACTTCATTTGTTTTGTTTCTTTCTGTTCAAAGTTCTCGGGTCCTCGTTTTAACTACAAAACAATGTGTCATTAAGACGTTCAGAATTCTTGTCTGCTACCGTACAATACATTTTAATATGTGACAAAAGGGACTCCCACCAGGTTCTTAATTAATTCACTTTTGACACCTTGTCGGTTATACTCGTTATCTTCATAGGTTTATTAGTTGCTGAACCGGGTGGTTTCCTCACCAGACAAAATAACTGGGAGGGGGAACGAGTAAGCTCTGATCCATTTTGATCCATTCATGGCCAATGTCACTCAGCATCATCTTTTTTAGGCGTTAAGACCTCCTACTGAAACGCAATGATCAGTACATAAATAGAGGTATTCATGGTTTGGGTAATCCGTCAGTTTTCCAGTATTTGAACTGAAAAAGTATAATTTTCTTTTAAATACAAGGAGTCATGGGATGAAAGAGTGATATTAATGATAGGTAATCTGAGGATAAGATTTAAGTCAACTATACAATGGATTTCGTCGTACATGGAGCAAATGAAACATGACGTGAAAAACAAAGAAGTACTGTACAACTCTTATTATCTGATTGTCTGATTCTATCTGACAGATACGTGCATGCTGGAAACGTTTTAATTGATCCTTCGCATTCAAATCACAGTTACTTGTGAGTAGTGATGTGGGATAATTGATATTTATTGATCTGAACTCACCATCCCTCGGACTTCATCTTCACACACAATCCTCATCTCATCGATTCAACCATAAACTAGGAAGCACTAGACTCAAAATTCGCTCTTATTAGTGCTCATCATTTGTGCTGCCAGGCCAAATGAACTGACTATCACTGAAGATGATACCGGAACAATCATGAATTGGCAATTTGGTTCAGCCATGGTATGAGCTGGCAGGCACAGTGGTAAAGCACACACCTTCCATGCGATGGGTCCGGAATTCATATTCCGGACGGGACGGTGGATATGCACTACTGATACGCTCTAATAAGAGCGAAACTGGAGTCTAGTTCTTCCGAGTTTACGGTTGAATCGACGAACTGAGGATTGTGCGTGAAGTCCGAAGGATAGTCAGTTCAAAACAATAAATTTTAATTGATCGTCCGGGAACATCAATAGACAGACACAAAATGTGGTCTCCTAATGTTTTCTTTTCCTCAACTATTAACCTAGAAATCAAATGATACTAGGTACAGTGAAACAGACAATCGAAGAGGGTCATCAGCTTTTGCGACTACACATCGGCAGGATAACTCATAGATCCTCATATATGAACGTGTGTCAAATCTTGTGCTGAGGTGAGCACATAGAAACATTGTAGGTATCGCGGAAAGTTATTACTTTCTTTTGATTTTATCGGTAGAATACCGGGAATGTTATATATACCGTGCGCTGCTGTTCGCACACAACTAGCTCAAATAACCGCGAAAGATTTCTTTAAAATGTCCGTTTGTGTCTTATTTCAACTAATGCAGGCAGCCGTTATTTCTTGGGAAACATTCTAGTCAGTGTGTTGATCTTTCTCTAAGCCATTTTCTGCAAATCCCTCTCAAAAGTGAACAACTTTGGTTGGTTTTCTCAGCCTGAGTAAACTCTATTTTTAATGATATTATCATTAGACATATATATTGGCATCCAGTCTAAGGAAATAGCAGTCCAATTAAATAGATGTTGCAAATCATTAGGGCCAGAAAATCACTGAATTAGATTTGCAATATAAAGGAAGGTAACGAAGTTATGATTGACAAACCAAGTTCTGTGAAAGCGCCAAAACCATGCTCGGGAATGAAATATCTTTGCTGAAGTTCGCAGCCATGCAACTTAGTTGAGGATGATAATTTTCGGAATCTCCATCAATATATCCCTGCCCATTCACCAAAGAATTTGAGGAAACGTGGTAATGCTAAGTATCATTTGTAAAAATATAAACAGTATGTATGTGCATGGACGGAATCGAACCGCGGTTCCATGTTCCCTCAGTTTTACAGTATCGAAAGAAGATTTGTTTCACAAAAGGTGATTTCACAGTGACATGGTACATCTTGATATTTTTTCCTCAGTTACGTCACCGTGTGACGAACCAAAAGGTTTTTTCAAATTAAATTGATGGTATAGTTTATGAAAAGCAGGACAACTAGTCTAAGAAGTATCCGACAATAAAATTAATCCATACAATTCTTAAAGAATGGAAGGTTTTGCGCGCATTGTAAATGAAATGAATTTGAGAATCGAGCAGAGCATTTAGCAGCTTTTTTCACGTTAATTACCACCAATGTTACTCAAGCTCAAATTCTGGATTGATATTCAGCTTGGATCACACGGTGTTTGATCAAACAACTTCGCCATGCTCATACATGACACACCACAATCTATGTTTGATAGCTTCCATTGATTCCTGAACCTTTGACTACTTGATCTCTAGATTTATTGGATAACGAATCAGCTGGAACCTCCCAGAAAATGACTTAAAATTATACGGTGGTGAACAATGAAAGATTTGACTCTAGTATTCTTTGTGCTTTCTTTATAATATATATCCATATTGTATACAATTCTGCATTCTTCTTCTTTGCAAACAAATATTTTGTGACAATCATTTGGAGAAAACTGTCATTGGTCCACGTTGGTTCTGTTCTAAGGATGTGCCAAGAAGGTTAAACACTAAATCAACTTCAGTTCGACTTTTGGTGGTTCGTTTTGAGGGAAGCACCGGAGTCACAAACAGACTCAGAATGCGATGAAACCAGTAGCAATAACAATGCAATATTGAACGATTGGAAAAGGAAATAGCAAAATTCTTTATGCATTCCGATGCCAACATTTCGATAACCATATCATTGTCCTTCCTACATCCTCACACATTTGTGCTTTCGTTGGAACCGTTCGGGGACAATGACCTTCTCTGTATGTGCTACATATGCTTGTCTCGGTCGTCTATACACCCATAACTCCCTGTATGACTCACCACCTAGATACTAACCCGGTATGTGGTCAAACTTGTCACTCGTCTGTTCTTCATCAGATTCCCCGACGCATTTGTAATGGTACATATCATAGCACTAATGTCAATGACTTTCCTACCAACCCCCCATCCCCACACACCTAAACATACGCCGTGTCCAAAGCCAGTGGTGCGAGACGCTATGCGTCTGAATAGAGAGAACCGATATCACAACAATATTCTTAGTTGTCCGACGTGCTGATCGACGAAATAACTGCCAAAGGTCGAGAGAAGGGCCGAGGTTGTTGGAAACGTAAATAGAAGACCGCGTGATTGTTATCACGTCACCAGGCTCAACCCTGTTTCAAACTGGAGAGATTGTTTGTATATTGAAAATCATTGAAAATATATAACAGTCTACAACAGACTGAAGGCTCATTCAAGAAGATTCGTTTCGAAATTCGTTTAAAATAATTCATATTTGACGAAACATTTGTTCCAGAATCTTGACGATATTGTTTTAGCTATTTCGAGGGTTGGGTGATAGGATATTCAACAGGCTCTGAAGAAATTTATTTATAGCTGACACACCCCATAACAAGTGTCAGCAAAATGACTGGATAGTCATTGTCGTTGTCGTTTAACAGGTTTAGCCTCTTTGGTGTGATAAAAGCTGTTGATTGTGAACATGCATTGAAACATTAGAAAAAAAGCAATTTTTCTCAATCACGTTTTGTTGAGCTCTTTATCATTTTCTTCCTGAATATAAAGTAAAACAGTATTCGCACTATTTCGTTCCCCATTTGTTTTCGGAAGGCATTACTAGTCTTGTGATGTATATTAGTTATGGCTTTCATTAATTAACGCTGTTGACAAGGTAGGACTTATCTCAAGAGTAAACAACTTGCCAAGTTTCGTAACACAGTTGTTGCAATCCTTAATTCACAAAAACACCGTCATAAGGGGACTCTTGGATTAGATGAGGAATGGCATTTATACAAGCGGGTCATCTCAAATGGGTTGTTCTCGATAGAGTGCATTTGTATGCAAGACTTAATTCCAAGTAGGACCCAAATAAGCGTTTTTCTATGTTCTCAAAACGAGAAAAGGTAATGAATTCTACTTTTCAGCTTAAATGTAGAAGACGTTTTCGGGAAATCACCGGTTATAAAACTTTGATCGATTCTAGGGAGAGCCTTGTGATGAGATGAATAATTAAAAATTCTCCAGCTCAAACAAAAGACAGTATCCAATTCAATACAATCAAATGGGTAGAGCCCATGTTGATTTAGTTAATTCTTTTAATGCAGACCGACTCAATTTATCATGCAATCGAAAAATGAACGAAAATGTCAGTATTGACGCATTCTGTGCGAAAGTATGGAGAACTACCGTAAAAGATCAGCTTTACATTTTTATACTTCTGCTTCCATTGACTTTGCAATGACAAGTTAGCGCAAGTGATTTTAGTTTCATGAATACAAATGAGGAATGAGATCAACGTAAAGAGTGAACTCGAAATTGGAAAATGCCAAATCCGATTGGAATAAATATGCAGCCAAATATTTTTATCATATGTATTCTCCACACTTGATAATTATTTTGCGGCATTTCAAATAATTTCTGATCGGCAAAAATTTGTACGCGTTCTATTTTCCATCTCACTCCAAGATTTAACAAATTTTATGCCGAAGATTTATACCAGTCTATAAATACAATTAACCACTTCACGGTACTGATTCCCATAAATAAGGGTGAATGGCTACATTCAAAACCAATTGACCGAAAAGGTGAAGATATCACATTGAACGTGTTCTCTTTCCGGTATCACATCTCAAAAGTAAAATCAAATCAGACCGAGTCACGTTAGATGAGACAGGTGCAAGCGGCTGGTGTGCTTACCCCGTCGGAGCTGCCAGTTATCATGTGTTTAGATGTGCTCTAATCACTCTGTAACTGCGAAGCAGTCATTTAGCAGGCCCTGGTTTGTATTGCGAAATGAAATTAATGCGCGTTGTCCTCTTTAGAAAAAACATCTCCTAACCATCCATCCACCTAGCCCCAAACCAAAAAACGAAACTTAATAATCCAAATAAAATGAATGAATAAAACTCCATTTGAGCAAAATTAACGCAACTGGATTCCGACACGTGTTTGTGAAATTGTGATCACTATTTACTACTTCACATTTTATGGGACTAAATGAACTAAACAAAATATGCAATCGTTTGCTATGGTCTAATATTAATATGTGTTCCCAACGCTCATAGATTGACATGTTTCTCATAACAATACAGAACGCAATATCCTCTAAAATTCAAATGTTGAACAGAGAAATGAAAATGCATTGATAATCCAAATAAATTAGACAAAACATTTATTTCTCCCGGGATCACTAATTTTCAGCAGCTTTGGAGCCGGAGCAAATTTCCAATTTTGACAACAGAACGTATTTAACACAACACCTTTACAGTGTTGTTACGGTGTTCATGCGCATGCATCGTGCAGTTGTCCTAATTCTGGGGCTTTGTTTTGTATTTTTAACTGCTTTTACTTTGAACAATAGTGTCAGATCGATGGTCTCAGAGTTCCCGAATTTCATATTCAGGTTTGCTGACATACAATTTAAATTCGATTTTCTAATACCTTCTAACATACTTTCATCGCTTGCAGGATTACTCCACCTATTTTTTTATATAACCTCTGCAAAATAAGGTTTTGATCATTCCATATCTTTCCATCTTACACTTGAGCTTTCAGAGAACTAATTGCATTTCTTCTGTATCTATCTATCTATCTATCTTCTGTATCTCTATTTAGATGCTACCATCTCATATAACATTTCTTTAGTCTTACTGTTCCTTGTATTGCTGGAGTTATTCTGAATAGTAGTGGCGAAGTAAACGCATAACTGCTAAGGGTACACCTTTTTAGACTTTCATATTTGTTGTAATATAACGCCAATTTGTAATGCTACAAAAGAGAACTAATAAAGCGTCTTTTCAATAGTAAAATATTTTTCTTTAAATTAGTCATCAAAGTCAAAGTCTCCTTTATTTTCTCATAAGATACCCGACATTTGACCCAATTCTTTTGAAGGATTTCTCATTCATAGCAGAAGGAATCATTGTCAGATGGAGAAATCAACCGATCGCGAAAAGCAAACAACTACCCAAATATCACATGCATATATTTGGACCAAGTAAAACACCGATAATGATTTCCCTGTGCGTTCGATGATGACCCAAGCCAGTACCTGTTAGCTTGGAGAGAACAGAAACCTCAGGGCTATGTTCCTCTAGATACTGCATCTGGTAGATGTTTTCTGCGAAAGACATGAAGACAAATCGTATTTGTTTACGTCTGATCTCGGCCCGATGACAATGACGATTAGATTCCATTTTTCTGCACCAAACCCATGAGTTAGACCCTCTCCATATTGTATGTGATGCACTCGAATATAAAAGCTTAAGATCAGGATTGCATTTTTATTCCTTCGCTCGAGATAGTTGTTTGCACACCGCGATATCCGTGAGTTTTTGGTTCAGAGCACTGAGATACGCATGACATTATTGGTGTTAAATTAACAATGNTCTGTTCGCTGACGTACATTCCTCTCTATAAAAAAGACTCACCATCAACAGAAAAAAAGATGGAAATTTAAAATTGACGTGTGTCTGGTCCTGTTGATTAGTCCCCATTAGAAACAAAACACAACGTTACTTGATTTCCACCTTCCTGTGTCTGTCACAATGGAGCAAGTTTGAAAAGAGTTAAATGCTGTACATGGAAATTAATCCGCTTGTCCTGATGGGTTAGTGGTCCTTAAAACACGTGCAAACCACCTCACACAAATCGTTTCATTTATCTTTAATACATGTCTGTCAGAAGGAAAACTAGTTAACACATGGCGTGATGTGCGCATCACTCCAGTACCTAAGAAAGAAAAGGTTAAGTTTTGGCCTATTGCCTCATCTTCAGTATTACTTAAGACTTTTGAGCGTATTGTTATTAAGCACCTATCCTCTAATCTTGATTTTCGTGATTCCAATCAATTTGTTTATTGTAAGCGTCGCTTTACTTTAGATGCGGTTGCTTGTCTTATACATTTTATTTTATCCGCTATAGACCAAAAACACAAAATTGTTCACTTTTGTTTCTTGGACTACAAAAACGCGTTTAAGTCTGTCGACAGAAACATCCTAGTGACATTGTTAAGACGAAATAATCTTTGGCCACATCTTTTGAATTGGATGCATGACCATTTTACCGACCGATGCCAATTCACTTGTTTCAATGGTATTAGATCTACTGTTACTGTAAACCAGGGTGTAATGCAGGGAGCAACTTTATCCCCTTTTCTGTCCACCTTTATATCCAAAATTTGCCAGTCACCCAAAATATTTTCACTTTTAAATATGCCGATGATATAGTAGTTGGTGGTGCATCTCACAACAACAACCCTTCAAATACCCCATTTCAATCAGCCAGAATTTCCATTTCTGAATGGTCTGATGATGTTAACCTTTCTTTATATCCCAATAAATGCAGTAAAGTTTTGTTTCCCATTGATCGTAGGCTATCAAATCTTACTAGATCATCTGTTCCCAATAACTTGATCAATAACTTAAAAGTTGAAAGATCAAACCACTTCAAATATATTGGATGTTTTGTGTCTGCTGACCTCAAATGGTCCTATCACGTAGAACAAACATTTCTTTAAGTCAGAAAGTTGACCATTTATATTCCACGCCTTCGGCATCTGAGGATACCATTGTACATAACCTCCAAATTTACTTTTTCATGCGTTTTATGTCATCGGACCTACTACTCTCCCGCCATCTTTCCTGGTCTACTGCCTAAGGATTTCATATTAATTAGACGCTCTCCGAAAAACATCTCTAGATATGAAGCTGTATATTATGAGGAGCTGGTTGATTCCATTTTCAAGCAACATCTGAATACGTGTGACCGTCTGTGTGACTCCATCTTGTCCGATGCGTCACCTCCCTTACACACAGCTCTATCTAGCTTCATTTCAACTTACCCGCAATAAGTTTAAACTTTTATATACTCGTACCACTGCTTTTCACAACTCCATGTACCTTACCTTTCACGTGTATTTGTTTCTAGGGAGCGAACATCAAACGAACATTTACAGTCTAATGTAAATTTCCACGTTGACATTTTCCTTATGTTTTAGGCGTTCTCGGTGTCCGATTCATTATCATCTCAGTAACTATTTTTCATATCTCAAATCTCACTTTTAATAATGTGCAACGCAAAAGCAAAAGCGAAAACATGCTTTTAACTGAAAATTCTGTCCACATGGGATAAATGAATGCACCCTTGACTCGCCATACTTCTGAAAAAAATTTATTTAAGAATATTTGCAACAGCATATTTGGTAAATATAAAAATAGCAATAATAATATTACTGAGAAAACGAGTCGGTGAGCAAACAATTGTTTTCGGATATTTCTATTCATGCTCTTACATATCATATAATGGAAAAGATTCTTACATACTGCTAGCCATTGGCTCAATTTAAGGTCATTAATCGAAGGCAGAGAGTAATGGAAGTGAATGCGTGTGTGTGTTTAGGAATATGTTGCGTGTTAGTTGATGTGACCTTTCCTCTTACTAATATATTATCGATCACTTAGTCGGATTTCTACAAATAATAACGTTTTTTAATCTGCCATTTGTATCAGCTTGTCAGAATGGAAATCGAAGTAATAAGATATGGACATGCAGGACAGCGAGCTATCATTTACAATTGCTTTCTTACATAATACGTTTTACGCAGTACGGTGAAGATGATGTCCGTCTGATACCAAATAGAATTCAAGGGTTCAAGCAAATAATGTGAAACTCCCAATTAGCTGTACGGTCTTTAAATGATTACAATCGGCTCATATTGAAAACGGGATCCATTTGATTCGGATACAAAGTAGATATACATATAGCCATTGGCTGAAGTCTGCTTATCAAACTCAGTAAATTCAGCTAACATGCGCCTACGAAGTGCATGGTCCTATTACTATAAACTGACTAATATATGCTATGTTGCCCCAATGCGATGTACTCGTACCCGGGCTCCCGGACGCAACATTGTTTCTTTATGAGGGACTCCGGCACAAATGCTTTCACACCAGGTTTTGGACGTTAGAGCCCGTTCAAAGGTAAATTATCTACTTCCTAATGAATATTTAATCTCCTTGACGCTATTTTGTGAATCAATTGTTGTAGTTACCTTCTGTCTGCTCAGCTGATTAAATTGTACCCGGAACAAACTACTTTGCACTCCAAGTAGACGACCAAATAGTATCATTCTAACGAGAAACATTGTTTACACAAAAGTTATTAGCAAGTAAACCAATAAGTTTTGGCATTGCTTTTTTAAAGCTAACTTATTTTGCCGTAGAACATTCTGGAAAAATGGAAAACAAACACAGAGCACGTAGATGAATTTCGGTTTCTAGATGGTTATAAAACGTCGTGCTATGAAACATCAGTGACGTAAGTTGGCCCTTTTTCCGCAAAACAAAATACAAACTGTGTCAACTACGCCATCCAACACCATTTTCCCGGTTCATTTAATTTGACTGTTTCTTAGTTACAGTTTGCAACTGATTACTCTGAATCTGTTTAAAACACCCTTTTTTACTTTTATTGAATAAACAAATAACCAAATTTCAGGAAGTGAGCTACGGTCCACGAGGCACTGCCTGGGGCTATACACAATAATAATTTGTATGAATAGTTAAGTAAAAATTACTCAGCGTTACCAGGGCCTAGTATCCAGGGTTTACATTCTGTAGGTGCTGATACTGATCCAACCTTAGGGAGCAATCAACAATACTGATGTCCGGGGGTGAATTAAGACCGACGGGAACATCAAAGTTCTAACCTCAATTCTGTAAAGTATTAACGAGTTTGCGAGTTGATTGCATAGAGGTGAACGTTAGTTTTCACTCCTTCATGGCTGTGTGAGTGAAGACTGATAAAAACTACTCTAAATGGCACATGTAAGTCAAATCATATTCACCCGTTTGGTGTGACTTTCACAAACAAGTAGAAATACATATAAGTGCGACCTTCAAAATCAACGATTTACTAATCAAGTTGCACCAAGGATTTGTTTCCAATTAGAATGAACAGACTGACATTTTCATTCGGTCGGTAGCAGACCGATGAAAGAGCGAGAAAATTATGGATCGAATCTTGTTGTGATCCAGAATCTTGTTTATGATTGTCGACTGTCCACAGCTTCTACGTGCTCCCGGCATGATCACACAAGAAAGGAACAACTGCAAAATACACTTTGCCAACTGATGCACAAATTCTCTAGAACGAATTGCCTTTTTCTCATCTGAATAGTGATTGCGAAAACAGTCGCAGTGAACTCAAGCATTATGGATTTCTCAGTGATGTTAACCAGTCCTCAGGATACTTGATTCTAACCCGATCACCAGGGATCCACTGTGGTAGTAACGGGTTACAATGTCTTCTAGCTCAGCATTTAACCTAAACGTTTTGGGTGTTGTTCTCTAACAGGAAAATATGAGAATAAATGAGATGCTTTGCTACAACACTTTGATCACATGTTTTGCAGTCGTGCTTTATTCTTCCCTATCTCCAACGGATGTGTAGAGATAGAAAATAGAACCCGAGGTAATGGCGAATGGAGTTTTTCTTGAGGCTAAAAACAATCGTTTATATGGATCAGTCGATCGATTGTCTAAGATAATGGTATGCTTGGCTTGCTGACTGTTCATTTGGGTCAATTTTTGCTGACTGACTCAATAATCGTTCCATCGGGTTACTCCTAGCTGATTGATCTATGATAACGCTCGTTGTTCGCCATACTCAAGAGCGTCGTTTGATCATATGAACTTAATTCGCTTTATATATTCATCACCATATGCATACAGTCAACATAAGGTATTAAGAACTGATCAGGAAACGCAAAATCGAACCAATGAGTAAACATGTTAACGAGAGTGAAAGACAATAGCATGAGTTGGACGGTGGCTGCAGCAATACTCAACAAACTACGCAATTTATTTCATCACCGATTCAGGTGACATTTACAGTGTTTGGTTCGGCTGAGTTCTAGTTGAGTCTGCTAAATTATCTGGGCCCTTCACTTAGCAATTTTGTTCATTATATATGTTGCTATAATGCTCTATTGCCGCTAATCTAGCTTGGCATCACTGTATGGTTACAGCACGGCCTTCCTGTTGTTGTATCAACTATTCCTTGAATATACATATATATATATATATGAAAAATGGCTGATCAAATTCAACATTTCACTGCACTGAATTCTTCGAAGAACACCAATTGGTGTGAAAATCGAATATGTGATTTAATCGATGAAGAGCAACACAAACAATGGTGGATCTTGGTTGCCGACTGCCAATCAGTGTTCACAAATCCTCATTATCGAGGGTGTACACGTTTTAACAAAACCTAAACTGAATCGGTACTCATTGCCTGAATACTACTCCAGCACAGCTTTAATTATTTTGTAAAAGTGGGTGCAATAAGCAAGTGGAAACCCGATACAAACATTCTGTGACAAATCTTAGCGGAGCTGGGACATCAGTCTTTGGTAATACCAGAACAGTCCTCTGAAAAAGCTTTTAAAGGCAGATCAAGGTCAACTTACTGATATATATCTTAATTTGTTCTCTTATTAATACAAATATACAATTATTTGCAAATAAACTCAAAAATAACCTTATAACCTTAAACTACTACATCAATTGCTATACTCAAGAACTTAATCGCCACATCCAAACTATCTACTCGGTTCTCTGAATTTTAACTTCCTCTGATTCATTTACCTCCGTAACCTTCAAGTTTTTATAACTACTTTCTCTACACACATCCCTATAACTGTGGGGCACATTGAATAAATTACCTATTAGCCTGCAATATTTAGATGTTGGAGTGTCATTATTCTATCTCATTACATAGCAGTTTCATTCTGTTCTTATTTCAACACAAATTCTAGGCCTTCCTCATCCCCCACCAGCACCCGAGTACGTTTTAATTATTTAGTTTCAAACCTATGAAATTACATTTATATGAACTAAAAGTTACCAAACGGATCATGTGCTTCGGGAACGGTACTCGCAGTCGTCGAATGCACGAGCAATTATTTTTCATCCCTCCACCCTGGAGGATATGTATGTGATGATATATATATCCACATTATATAAATGTAATTGCTTGAATCATACCTCGTTGTGTGTACAGTTCAGCTTCAATGAATCTGTGCCCCGTGGTTATCTGAATTGAACTCTTACTCAGCTCGCAAGGTGTGATGAAACTCAGGGGATGATAATAACTGTTGATTTCATCTCAACCGCATGCCTATCTCCACCGAATAATCCACGACTGAGTTGGATACAGCTCTACTCCCAACATGTGTGAATCAGTCTGGATTGTGTTCTTGGACGCGGTGTGATAATTCATTTGTAGTTCGAGCCAGTTAAGTGGTTCCACAAATACAATTTTTGGGGGGCGTAATCAGCGACGAGGTTTACTTAAGCAATTAATCTCTGTGTGGTGTCGAATATTTGGGAAAGGAAAGTAGATATCTGAGTTCACTGGTATTGATAATGAACTTCACCGTAACGCATAGCACTCCACCAAACCTTTTAGTTGCTAGATCTCATTTGAAATTCAGTTTGACAACCAATACTGGTTTTGATGGGATTTATGGTTTGTTGTGGTGTTAGCCCTGTGAGTTCATAAACGGAAAAAAACAATGAGAATGGAAAAACCATGGAACGAAATTTGAGGCGAGCCCGAACGTGGTTTGATGCTCGGAACATAAATCAGTATGCAATCAATCTCACGCACTCCTTTATTTGCTACTTCCAATGAATAAAGCAAACAAACACTAACTACTTAACTGGAATCCAAAATTTAAAACCAGCATCAAGCACGTAAAGAAATGTTCTTTGAGGATTCCACCTATGGTGCATCTAATCCGAGAATACAAAACCGTTGCATCTCTGCGTAGAGCGCATCGAAAAACCTGTGTGAACGTTCCATCCATCAGTGAATGCTTAAAATGCAATGCGAGGTATTAAAATCCCATAGGGCTGTGTTCAACGATTATCCCGGACGCTGGTCAACTCACTTTACAGCATAAATAACAATGAAGCAATCTATATCTCCGACGTAAAGAGCATTCTCATTCTAGATTGAAACACGCTTTAGGCTGCTACCATACAAGTACTATCCTGCCTACAGCTCTCGCTTACTTTTTGGCAATATGTAATTCGTGTGTAACTGATGCACTGTCCAACAGTATAAACTTGTTTTCCGCCCTGTTATACCGTTTGGGATGCAGTAAAATCTACCTTGGCATAAGTAGCGCAACGTACCTATTTTGTGCTCTATGTAATCCACCAAACTATAAAGTCACCATCAAATTTTTATAAATCTGTTTTCCAGCTAAGCTCGAAAACTTGTCAGCGAAACTAAGATGGTGCTTCCTCTACTTGTGAGCCATTTGTTCTCTGCCAAATTTTTGAGAACGTCCAAGTGTATCCACTGGAAACAGATGATCACTTTGGTCGAATTTTGCCTCACTTCATTAGTCATTTATCTCTCTTACTCCTCGACTTGATGACAAGTGTTTGAGTGCGTAATCAAACTAATTGCTCACCATTTTTATGATTGAAACTTGTCTTAAAACCACTGCCATCCGGGGAAACGCAACTAGCTGTCTGCTTCAATTACTATCATTTTGGTCTGCGTCAGCGAAGTTCGTTCCACTACAGCACGAGCCAAAACTTTGCTTTCGTTGGGTTATATCTATTGAGTACCTCAACCCCAATAAATGGAACACTGCTGTTATCCGGAGTGGTTTATTAACCGCTTTAATGCGAAATGCATGCGACATAGTTAGTGATCAGCCAGATACACTTCACTGATTACACGTTGCGAAATTTCCTGCAGCTCATTGAATAGTGGTGGTGGTTACATCATTAATGCTGTTATCCTGGACGTGATTATGGCCCCAGATTCAATATTCGAACACTTCTATCACAAATCAGCTCTGTTGTGTGGTTGATTAACGCGCAAAAACTAATGTGACCTTACGTATTTGGCTGCAGGATTGTATGGATAAATAGTACTTTGTCCTGACCAGTAGTTTTACCCCTTCAAATATCTGTCACACAATGCAGTACTATCCATAAAAATTGAATGATAAAGCTGAATGTTCAATCTGGCTTATACAAATTACGAAACCGGTCACCCACAATGATTGCTCAATCAAATATAAGTAGTTTTATACTGATACACCAAATGATTGCAAACGGGCGACTGTTTATTTTGCGATTCCAAACAATAAAAGCAAACAGCTCATTCATCACAAAATTTGACAACGCAGTTGGTAAAAATAAAATAACTTATTGTGTGTTATTCGTGAAATGAACCGAACATTCCAATGGGATTGTGCTGAATGCTTTGTTTCGTCAAAGCTTCCGTTTTGACACGTGTTTTCAATTTGCTTCTCCTCCAGCAATCACTTTAGTGATCAATTCGTTGACCAGTCTCTTGTTGTGCTTTCAAGTTTACATTTAAATTCTCATATTTACTGATCTCATCTCAATGATCATTTGGACTGCAACCTAAGAGATTCCTGTGCAAACCTGTTTTTTGACTTCTTCCCTAAAGTGCGCCACAGAGATACAGTAATTTGCGTTTAACAGATGTGATCAAGTAGTACTCCCTTCACTTTGATCAAGAGTTATACTTACTTTAACAAAACCTGTATTTAATGGTCTCTTTGCTCTTTTAAACTCTACGCGTTGTTGAAGCCTGTATGGTTTATCCCAAACTGCCCGAATGACTGGTTAGGAATGGATAAGAACTTTGATTGATCGGGCTAGGACACCGGTTAGGTTACATACCGGGAAACAAACTACATTTTCATGATTCTTTGTAAATTTGGACTGTTTGATTATTCATCTACTTAAAACCGCATCGTGAAAATACGATTATTATTAAAACGAATAGAGAAAAGCATGCCCTTGGTAGCATTGTTTCGGCTGCCCGCAACCGTTCGTTTGCTACGTTTTATTTTCGTTTACTTTCGATATACATTAATTTCACATCACGTAGCTTAATGAATGATTCCTTGGATAGTATTTGAACTGTGAGGAAATTAAAAACATGGTCACACCAAAAATTATTGATTCATGAGGAACTTCGCTTGAGTTGATAATTCATCTAAACTGAAAGCCATTGGTCCATTTGTTCCTAAAGAAAGAGTGAAAATTTCCAGTCTCCTCCGTCCTGGATTGGAACCCAAATTTAACTTATTTATCTGCCGGATGACAAGGTTACACCGAACGTATCCTCTCATAGTGAACATGAATAAATAAAGCTTCCTATGGCTTCCTATTTCGTTTGACGAAGAAGGACGAATTCTTTTTATTTTTGTTGTACCACTTTTATGGTTATTTCGTATATACATCTTTGTTATTTATGACAGCTTGTATTTTTACTTGAAAATTTCATTTATGAATCATGTGTTTTACTCACTTTATTTCTAACTTTTGACGGAAACAATTTCCAACCAGAAAAAGATAATAGCTCGTGCATGTGCACAGTAAGAAAATTTCAAACGGCTTCTGATCGGATTTATTCGCATAGAACAGAAACAGTCATGATATTGTTGTTGTCGACTTNTGTTGAAAATAGTTACTTCTCGGTCAACCACACAAGACTGTGGACTGAGACACCCCAATGGTGCAGAACATACATGTGTGACATGGGAAAACCACATAGGGACAGAAAATTAAGGTCACAATAACTTCAGTGACAGATGTGTGGACCTTCGAATGAAGTAAACCCGTGAAAATTTACAGCAATTACTGAGGAACATCCTTTTCCCCAATCTACATATGTTTTTGTTGTAGTTGCTGTTATTCCACTCCGAAGCGAATAACAATCTTGGTTCAAACTGGTAAATATTTTTCTTGCTCAAATAGGTCTTGGTGATTACGAGTTGGATGAAAATATATAATTGGTTCCTGTCAGATCTATGAAAGACAAGCAATCTAAGCTATCCTTTTTTTAACCTTTGTCATTCATGCAAAGACACCCACCCTGCTTTGCATTGCTCACAAAATATACCATAGTTATTTATAAAAAATTCCCTGAAACCTTGTTTTTCGAAAATGGTAACCATTATCATTCTCAATAACATTTGCTCGCGTTTACTCGGTGAGATATTCTTTTTATTGTTACCAAAATTCTAGTTAAGGCACATATTGAGTATTTAAGAGTTAACTGGTTTCCACTTCTGCAACCAGGAACACTCTTGTCGTAAATCACTGTTAATTTACAAGAAAAAGTAGAACTTCCAAAATATTGATAAGAATACGTATTGCAAATTCGATTCAGAGATACTTGTTATCGATCTCTGAATGCAATAAGAGTATTATCCGGTTTTATTGTCCGTTCTCTAGCGATGTGTTATTTGTGGTTTGTGACTAGTTTTTGTCCATCATATAAAGTTTGGTTGTCACCTGTCGGGAAAAAGCAGCCGGAATCACTCTGTGAGACGTTTTCATCCGGGAAATTATCACCATCATCCTTGTCCAGATGTCCAGAGCAGTACATATAACTTTCCTCTTTGATCGTTGGCAAACGCTGTTGAGGCATCTCTCATTGGGGAATCGATTAAGATTTAGTTGAGTATCTAAGATGGCACTGACGGTCAGGTCTTACACTATTCAATATTGACGAAAAGATAGCATGGAACAAAATTGCATTTTCAGAGATATACTTCTCTGAAGTAGATAACCATCATATCTGATCTGATAAGTCAATTTGGAAAGAACTCGGTCTTTTCTAAACTGAGCGATTGAAGTGAACCAAAGCGTCTATAAAATATAATAGATTATATTGAACAGCTCAACCTAAAATTTGTGATTTTAAAATCCTTGAATTAGGTCAATTCACTTGTAACACGATGCCTGCCTGCTAAATGACGAATAAACCATGGGCGCCTCGCTCGATCCAGGTGCTAAGAGGTAACATGTCCCCGATGAAGCGGATTGATCTAATCAACTGTCAGATATTAGATACGTGTTAGTTAGAACAAAAGAAGATCTAGACATGGCCAGGTAATCCAGGTGATACAGTGCTCGGATACCGAAACATTAAAGGCGTTTATGAGTGCGCATGAATAGCATCCAGTAGCTTGACTTTCTCAAAATTAGATTACTTTGGGTTACACAATTCCACTTATTTTACAATGATAAATATCTTGGTGGCAGCTAAAATTGTTCGAAATATCTTTATTTGTTTATTTCGGTTGTATTGTTTACATCGTACTAGCCAATCCCTAAAGAATATTATTTTCAGTTGAATTCTTCCAACATGAAATGGAAGTAGAAAATTACAATTTAAAATTCTATTTCTAACGGAAAACATAACCACAGTGCTGAATTCCCCGTACTCCAAAAGGCATTCTGGGGCAGTCTCAGTAGTATCAAAATTTCTCTAGAAAACTGTTTTTCTTGTCCAGCTTCAACGTACCATGAGTCCTAAACCTAATCTGTTTCAGGTTAAACAAACTATAAATCTCCTACTTTTTCGCTTTGTGTATTAGCTGAAGTTTACCAAATTACCTCGAGCCTTAACTAATTGTTGTATCATTCCACCGTAAGTTGAATTACTTCACGGGCTGCGCTCCATTACAATCAGTCAAATTATAACCAGCGGTGATAAATCAGCGGTTATTTTTTATTAGTATTAAAAGAAACGATTTTACCAAGTATTTCATTACCAAAAAATACAGATATTTTAGATCGCGTGACTTTCTTGCCCACTAGACTACAAAGTAACATAGAGCAGAGGTGTTATGTTAATCAAAACGATAGTTTCTAACACAAATAAATCAATAAAAACTTCCCTCAATTTGACTGTTTCAAAATTTTGTGCTGTATTGGTCGTTTGATTGAAAAACTGCACGAGGGAATGATTCGACCACAGGAGGCCAAACAGTGAAAGATGATAGACAGAGCACTTGCAATTCATGCAACCTCCAATCTGCATCTGTTCCGAACCACATGTTTTCAACCTGAAATTTTTTCATCAGGTCGACTGATAAAGATGCACGCCGCAGGATCCGTTGCAAATTACATGCAAGTGCTAGCTAGTACTCCTAACCTGGAATGGAAATCCTTGATTTTTAGGTTTTCTATTTTAGCCTCAGCAAATTTTGAATTGCTTTTTGACAGGCAGCTTTGTTGGTTTCAAAAGTGCCAAGTGCGGCTTTTTTCTGTTTATAATTTTGATCAGTAAAATATTTTGCTGGTATATACTACAACCAAATTCGCCTCATGTTATAACTAAAGGGTTTTTCTTATTTTTAGTGGTTGAATGAACCCTCCTCACACAAGAAAGGAAGTTCAGATAATGGTGAATCCGCTTATTTGATCTTATTCTATAGATACGATGCATTTCTCTTTAACGACATAATATCGCAAAATAAATTACATATTGAGTTAACTGAACACAAACGGCACTCAGAACAAATTCGATAGAGCTTGCACAACTGTTAATACGTGTAGGTTGTGGACATTCATCTCCATTGAAAGTGTAATAATAAACTACCATCAAACGAACTTGGTCGAGAAATTGCAAAATAATTAATTTCTTGTCAGGCTTCCAAATCCTCAACCCTAACTTAGTCTGAGAGCTATGCATAGTTTTGCCCAAAAGGTCTCCGTAATTTTATATTTCAATGCACTCATATGTATACTGGTGACGATCAAACTGTTAAACCGATTGTCCGCACATGAACAGGATCATCCATTCACTAAGTGGTCAATTAATTGGTGTCCTACGCAAATACCGACCTGCATACCGTAGTCGAAAATAAGCACACGCCATTTTGTCGCGTGAATGTGGTTGTGACTGCGATAAATAAATCGAATGGAACTGCTGCTGCTCACTGTTGTGCAATCACAAAACCAATATTTTCTCTGAATATGTACAATGCTCCTTTTCACTTAGATGCCTCTAAATCAACCGATATCAAAGCTCCTCTGCATATGTTCATAATTTAAGCAGTATGAATTCCGTATATTCTGTTAACATAACTCAGAAGGCTAAAAAGTGAAAGAGAAAATAAACGAGGTTGAAAGAGTAAGCCGGGTTCGTATTCTTGGTAGCATTATCTGCCATGAAATGGTAGCTAAATCAACCGAAATAGTATAGTAGTAGTATATATTCCGAACGAATGCAGTTCAGCGATTGAGCTTTACAAAATAGAAACACTCACTTACTGGATTAGAAAGCGGAGAAAAATTGAAAGTTCGCACACTTTTCGAACCACTTCAGATCACCTCACAAGCAATGGGGGATGAAAATGACTTTCAACTTCGAATAATGCGAGAGATTCATTTTGCCTCACAGAAACATGATAATCTAAATGGTCATAAGCAGAAGCATGGAGCATTTATTTTTCGTATCAATTGCTACCCTTGAGTAGTGTATAATTGATATTGACGTTACAAAATGATTTAAAAAACGTGTTCGATTTTGCATATCAATAATCTGTACTGTTTAAGGACTATACTGTTTGTTTTTGACAATAAATTGTGAAAATAATTCAAAATTAGGAAGTAGTAAACTAATAGAATGAATATGTACTCCAACCACCAGCATATGAAATACTCAGTGAATCCATGAATCTATGATTGAGAACGACTTCTTCGACTTTGAATTATGAACTGTTCAAGAAATGAATTCTAAGCCCGGGGTGATTTTAGGCAAACTTCAGGGAGATAAGTTGTTCCAAACTGCTAAAAGTATCCTTCTGGCTGAGATTCGCAGCCAAAAACGGATGAGTTAATCAGAATTTATTGTCATTGGTGTTGCTCTTGTTTTTAAGCTCGTTATAGGCACATAAACTGAAAAAAGAAATTGTTCCTTCAAAGAATATTGCCGTTTACAATTTGGAAGAAAACACGACAACCTAGCAAAAAGCAAGTCCTGAGAGCTTCCTCCTTGGACTGATAGAATTTTTTAGCAAACAATTACGTTCTAATGTGCTTCAACGTGTTTTCTTGATTAGTTTGTAAGGAGGATTTTTGATAACTTAGAAAAAGGATCATGTGAAGAATGTTTTGGCATTATGAGCACTATCACAAACTCCAGTTATTAACCTGAAATGATCTACACTGTGTCAAATTCCTGATCACGTAACTTGACTCTGCAGTTCTGACAAACAAACAAAATATTTTTTAAATATCCCCTAAAATTTAATTATGCCAATTATTTTACTTTCGCGTGATCTAAATCGAGTACGGTGGAGGGGACGTTTGCAAATTTGATACTCGCTAATATCGACAGCTTCTCACTAGTTTCGTAGAAAAACGGTGCCCATGTGCAAATTGGTTTTTATTTGGCTTTATTTCAAAAATCGTCTGCAGTTCAAACTGTGAATTTTCAACCCATCAAATTGATGTTTAGTGTTTCAGGTGAATGAGAAACAACTGATGTGTATTCACATAAATTATGACAGATTTTTGGACGTCAAAAATTCTTGTTTGACTTATGGTACGTCTGATCCGCTGTCCGGTGGTCCATTGGGCAGTATTTTTCCATTCCATCTGTGAGATAAGGGGTTCTATCGTCAGTTGGGACAATACACGGACACTGCTGCTGCTGAAATCCAAATAGGTCCAAACGATGTGTACATCTTGGTTGAGTTTCCCCAGCGCACGTAATAATTCACCGAAAACTGGACCGAATTCTCCATCATTTTCATGTATTGGTCGGAGATTGAATGACTTAGAGAGAATTCATGAAAAGTTTTGTCAAATAAACCAATAAAGAGGTTTTCAACCACCATACTACTGTTCCGCCGTTTTTAAAACCCTTCAGATATGCTTATCCATCAGGCCAGCGGAACCTTTAACCTAAACCTATAGAACTGTTGGACTGACATTTATCACCACGCTGACTTCGGTTCTTGGAGCCACGTCAACACTGGCACTTGTTTGTTTTGTTACACTATTTCCTGTTTAAGATATGCGCAAGAGTTAAAATAATTAATTAGGCAGCTGATCAATCAAGGCGGCACAGTAATTATGAACTTATATGTCGTTTTGTTCTCGATTCAACAGGAATTGATCTCACGAAGCTATTTGGATGTTCGAATAAATGAGTTCAACTTGTCCTTCAGATTTGACTCCCATGACCCAATGGCTCAAATCTGTAACCGCATATCAAATGAGAGTGAATCCATGAACCAGTGTACCCTGTGGTTGGGCCTGTGCCTTGCAGATGGAGGACCTACAAATGACGATAGTCAAGACGAGAAACAATCGGCTCAATTGTCCACAATCCAATCACGGGTAATTAATCAAAACACGATTGGACTATCACATTTGCCGATCAGATGCGATGCGGGACGGGATCATTTTGGTATCAACCTGGAAACGGTCAATTTTGGTCACATCGCACTACTGCAAAACGATACGTATCGATTTTATGTGGTTACTCTGCCTGAGGTAAAAGAAAAATTAAGGAAAATCAATAACATATAGTTGTTTTGTGGCATTCATTTGAACCTGAGTTTCGCATTTTGAATTTACCCAATTATCCTGCAACAGAAGGACACTGACACGCGAATGTAAATTTGTGTAGGCATTGACAGACAGGCGACCATACTTAAAAAACGAATAGAAAACTCCTTTTGTTTAGTTTTGAGTGCAGTTTTCCAAACCGTTACTCATTGTTCATGTTGTAACCACACAGGATCTTTCCAGTACTGGATTCTCAGATAATTGTCTTCTGGTAAATGTTTCTCGTCTGGATAGAACTCCACAGGTAGTGAGCTAAAACACAACTGGAAGCGTGTAGGAATTCATTTATTGTGCAAAAAACATGCCCATTTATAGGAAAGAGTGAGGACATGGGGATGCATATATCAAGTGATTGGCTAATTGGATTGCTGTCAATCGTCTTGATTGATTGGCGGTTTCGGTCAATCACCTGAGTTCGCTTATCGTTGTTCTGTTTTGTTGTCCCAGAACAAAGCAGTTTTCATAGAGCATGTTGACTCTCGAACAGTTAAACGAACTGGCCTTGACGCAGTCTGAGATATTGGATGCTTCGCCTCCACCCCACCCTACCCCCCCAAGGATAACCTGTTTGAACCAGTATTCTGTCTAATAAATCCTAGCCCATTTCACTGCTCTAAATTGTTGAAAACAGAGTACCTTACACCGAACGCCTTTGCTGGTATTATTATCAGTTTGATACACGTCGAAATTTGCAGAATGAAAATCAGCTAGTATTTCGTAATGGAAAGTTCAGAAGATTGCTTTTATTCAGCTAGGTACGGGATGTTTAAGCAGTTTACGCATGATTGAAAACAGTATGAGCTCGTGGTTATGAATAATTTCGGAGCATATTGAAACTAAGAAGCGGGTAACAAGTTGCCAGAGCGTTGTCGACATTCACTCGTAATTCCGAATCCCGTCTTGGCCGGTTGTTTATTCACAATCGAAAAATTCAACAAATTATGAAAACCGAATGGTGGCTGTTCGTAAGCTTAACAGGCTATTCGGTATTCAGTTTCTTACGGATGTCAGTGCATCTGAATTGACACTATATCTTAATTACTGGTAGACACTGTTGTGCATTGTGTAAGTGTGATAGGACACAGTGTGCATGGCTACAGACGGTCTTTAGTCACGTTCGCTGGGAACAGGGTCAAACTTTGAACTGATCAAGACAGTGCAATTCGTGAGTCATGAGAAATCATCTCAAAGGAGGACAGACACATACACACACATGTGCAGCCCTGGGCAAGTAACCGGTTCACTATCGAAACTCGTGCTGATTTCGTTATGGAAATAAGCACTAGGTCTAACTGATTGATTGCATTCATACTGCCTGTGAAAAATACTTAGAATGCACTAGTTTCTGCCACATTCGTTATTAGCAGTTTTGTATTTTAAACAGAATTAACGTTACTGCTGCCCTATACAAGGCAACTGTGACACTAGAATATGACCTTTCCTCTTAACTCTTCCCTACGTTTCACCTACTTCCGAATCACACGTAACCATCTCAGTCTGGCGTTCTTCTAACAACTACCGTGTACCGGAGAATCGAAGGCGAGCACGAATCACGTACGTTTTTCAACAAAAGCCTTTTATTTCAGAGACTGATTTCTACGTGGACAACAGTATTTTTGTGTAGACAAACGATTTTGTTCACAAATGTACTTTAGCGTCCTCTCGTTCCGTTGATTAGATATTTAGAACTGTTCTTTTGTGAGTAATAATTGATAAGATTGACATGGTCAGCTGATTTGATTATTTGAAAGAAAATCCCGATTCATCAAATGGTGTCGTTCGACTTTGAAGTTTTCAAGTCTAACGGAATTTTTAAAAAAAGACAAGCAGGGGGTACTAATTACTGCTGACACCAGCACCATGCTTTTATTGATGTAAAGTAAAACACCTTAAAATTCATTTGGGTGGCCATTTATTTCAATATTCTGCGTGGTTAGTCTAATCCTTTGTCAATCTACGTTTTACAGCATGTGGCCGTCTGCGGGACGCACTCTTATCCGATACACCACATTTTCAAAGCCCAAGCCCCTTCACTCAACCTACTATTCTGTCACGGCAATAAATTTGAACCTTTACACTTATGGACTACAGTTTTTTCCAACTCTGTGGTATATATTCTTTCTCATTTATTGTTTTTCAGATGAACTGAAACATAATACCATGTTATTGGTGATGCAGTTTCTGCTTTCGCTACGCGTCCTTGCATTTCAACATCTTTAACTCTTTGCCTTTATTTGTGAGTACGTCAGAGATAAAGCTATCAGGTTTTTTAATGAAGATTAAAGTGCGTTCTTCAGTTGACTCGACCTAACTATTTGCTTTTCACTAGATCTTATTCAACTTTGGAGGTGGGAAGGCCGAATAAAATCGCTGAGCCCCGAAGACCAATGGTTTACTGTCGCCGTGGAACTCAAAAACGCGGGACATGTTAATGCCACTGCGAACCACGTCCCGTTATCAATCAAGATCCGAGTCGAGTACAAATACTCATGTAGACATAATTATTATGGACCAAACTGTAATCACTATTGTGCTCCACGGCACTCCGCTCTGGGTCATTACATATGTCATCCAAAAACCGGTGCATTTGTATGCAAACCCGGTTGGACCGGGACGAGATGTAACCAAGGTGAGTTATTCTAGTGCAGCACCTAAATATCAAATGTTTCTATTTTTATACGTAAAGTTCATTAGTAAAATAAACAGTCGATCCAATAAGATATAAAATTTCATAAAGTTTTGAATTGCCATTCATAAACATTTGCCGCGTTTTCGCATTTTATTGAGATATCTTTGAATTAAACACACGCGGAACAATTATCTTGTATGTTGCGGCTCCACAGAAGTATACTAGTTGGTTTATTATTCGTCAGCTCTCGTTAATATGTTGTATATAGTTTCGTAACGTGATATACAGCATCAAACTGTGTACTGGTACATTACGATACGAAATGATTCTCTTAGAAAATACAGAAATTGAAAGGTGCGGCCAAATCGTTGGGGGCCTATACCTTTCATTGTTATGTACTGCTTTAGTCAGGTGAAGAAAATGAAAATTCATGGTCTGTTTTTAGTCAAATGTTTTCTCGTTTATCCAAATTTATCATAAACGAAATCAAAACACAATTCTTTTACCGCCTCGGTTCGTCCGCCCGTGGTGCCCATCCAACTCCAAAAATGGATGAATTCCTGCTACCTATGCGGTGGGAGATATCATGACAATATTGTCTCCCACATGCAATCAGTCTAAACTTGTACTCAAGCTTTAGATCATTTAACGGTAAGTAAATATCATGTATCTTAGATCGTTTGGTTTCTACTATAGGCACTGCAGAGTACGTCTCAAATTGCTGAATCAAAATGTTTCTCCCGTAACTATGCATTGTTCATATTGTTAAAATTATTTATCTTATATGGAATATAAATTGAACCTAAAATGGTAGAGATACGTTTATAGCAGTAGACTGCGGTTAAGCCAAGACTACCGTGCTATTTGGACGAATGACTTGTATAACGCTGTGATGGTGATCCTTGTCGCTAAATTACCACCGTCGCTCAGACAGGTGATCGGTTACCCTAGTTTTCCTCTAAAATACCATATCCATACCATACACTTACTTTTATAGTGCGCGGGAAATCAACTATTTTCAGGAGCTTCAGAATATCAGGATAGACCTTTCGGGAGTAACAACGAGGAAACAACATTTAAAATGCACTAGACTTGAAACTACTTATTGCGTGAACTTGTTACTGACAGATCAAATCCATCAAGGGATGCTGTGATTAAGAGCTTGGTGTTTCTATTGATGATAAATACCGCTCACTACCATCTATTTATGAACTCCTTTTGTCACCCCCAGACGCATTCAACTATCTCGTTTATCGGAAACATAATGTGTATCCTTCTCTGCTCCAGGACAAAGGTTGCCAATTTCGCCAATCACATCATATGTCGTTGCCTCTGTCGCTTCACATTTTGCAACAGCCGATCGATTGAATAGCATTAACCCTCTACCAGCCTTGCTCAGCAGCCTCAATGACAATTTTAATCCAGGTGGTATAGAATGTGCGACTAAACTATCTTTCAAGCAGAATGTGACTAGTTATCTTGTGGGAATAAAACGAAAAAAACATGATTTTCTAAAAAAGAAAAATTCTCTGCTTCGCTTCACAGCAATCTGCGATCAAGGATGTTTACACGGGATCTGCGACTATCCGAGCCACTGCAAGTAAGTTTCACAAGTCCCACAAATAAAGTTAACCATTTTTGCATTGCAGTGCACAGTTGACAAATTAGTAAGACTGTCGTTAGTTGTAGTTCATACTATCATTTCTGACTCACAAGGTTACAATCTGCATGAAACCAGGATGAATAGTTAATTGATCGATTGAATAATTGGTTGATTAAATGATTGATTGGTTGATTGATTGAACACATGAAAAAGAAGCCGAACATGTTAAAACTGAAATACTTGTTTATATTTGGGGTTGAAGTCTGAGGGAGAATGAACTTTCTGTTGCTTTTCGAATGAATTCTAAATTAGAAAATAAACAAAGTGCCTGGAAACTAACTGATATTCAGGGTTATCATGAAGATGGAAAATAGCAGGAATGAGCACCAAGGCCTTTAATGATATTACTAATGAAGAAATTAAACGTAATTACGTACATAGTGCTCACGATTTCAAGGATAAACCGTTTCTCATTTATACAGATTATTACTTCAGGGCCTCGGTTCCCGATCCGAAAGTTGTGGTTTGAGTATACAATATAATGTATTATGAATTACTCGTATCAACAGTGAAACAGCTGACCAGTGATATTTGTCGGTCATCACAGATGAATTTACAGAGAAACATTTCTGTTCTGCTAGATTCAGTTTACAGTTTGAACAACCACTAACCATGCACTTTCTTGTGCCGGTTTTTAGTGCTGTCTTTTGGGTGCCCGTTTGTATGAACATTAGGAGAAAGATAGCAAATCTTGAAAGTAGGATCAAAGAGAAAATTTAGAATTTCAGTGAACCAATGTTGCAGTGAAATTGACAAGATGCACGAACGCCTCTGTTTATGACACTCAGCCATATCACTGAGTGTCTCTAACCATCGATTACGCTGATCCTGACATCCTCATTCAGGGATCCTAACAGGATCTATGTAATCCAGACTCCCGGTTGAGGTTTTCATACCCTCTGGTTCGATCTTAGTTTAATCACCTTTGGCTTTATTCCAAACACT
>UZAN01040114.1:77901-91355 GCA_900618425.1 Echinostoma caproni | reverse complement strand
AAACACATCATTGAACGTTATCATTTCAATTAATCTGTATATTATTATTTGCTCACTAATATTTTACCTTAAAATTCTAATATTTACTTATTAGTGTTCTCGTAATAAATTCTTATATAAGCGCGGTCGTGCTACTTATGAGTAGTCAGAGTATTATTGCGAATTTTGTCTAGGGGCTGACCGTCGATCAGATCTACCGGGAACACATGGGTGTTGATGCACATGGTGACACCGATGGATCCATATGACCACCGATGACTCTGTTTCGTAGAGGTATATCATTCATCATAGTAGTTGATGACTGAGGGACAATGTGGTATCGAGTGAAGCAAACATGGAGATGGCACATCCGTTTGACCAAGGACTTTCTTTGGTGATGGTTCCGGTATCTGCAACAAATCCTCAACACCTACACTTTCATCAGTCACGTAGCCCGACCGATTGATGGGGATTCTTCATTTGAAATCGTACTCAGAAATATAAAACTTACGGTTTTCTTTTCCCATAATCCTTCATGACTTCAATAGCATCAGACGGAGACACAGTGGTTGCCTCCTGGTATATGTTCTCATACACACTGGCCTTCTTATACTCATCTAATAAATGTGTAACCTATTTGTTGTCCTCAAGACCTTAATTTTTATTCTCTTTCATTTTGGACAACTTTCCGATTCGTTCATCAGAAGACGGTTCTCGTTTTTGTGGTACGACCCGGCCAGAATATAGTCTGTTCCATCCATCCAAAAAGTCAGGACTACTCCTACACTTTATCGTCGAAATCAACGATGCTGTACATCCGTTATACATCTTCATATATCTCAGAAATTCATCTGCATACTCAGTAAGAGTATTCTATTTCACTAAAGCATCCAAAGTATGTAAAGTGGGAACAACAAAATAAAAATCATCAAGTACAAAATAACAACACCTTACAGTAACGTCTGATAAGGAACGAGTTACAGGGGTTAAAAAGGCAATATCCCCTTGGAACATATGCAAATCGGTTGATGGTAAATAGGAAGAGAAAATATCGTCATAGTTAGTAAAAGGTACAAACAAAACAGTATTAATCTTGTATATTGTGATTATCTCGGGTTGATCACCATATAAGGGACAATTATTTGGTGCTTGATTACTAAATAGAATTCCAAAAACGAGAAAAAGCTATTCGAGGTGTAAAATTCGTCACTTGGATTTCATTGCTAAATTTTCCACCAATATTCGACACATCAACGGATCGGAAAACGCCGTCGCAGAACATCTCTCTCTCGGCTCAACGTCAACAGTATGGTTGTGCGATCTGATAACATCCTTGATACCATTTCTGAACACCAATCCAGTGACTGAAATCCACCCCACCACGTTGCACACAAATCCCTCTTCCACGTTCACCGTCCACCATTTCTCGTGATACTTTATCTGGATACCATCGATCCACTTTACCGCTTAGTATATATCAACCCATTGTTACTCATCTTCATTCATTGTCGCATCCCAATGTCCGTTCTATGTTACGTCCTACTACTGACAGCATGATCCATGATGTCCGACGCTGTTGTTTTCAGTATCAGCGAAATAAGATTCACCGCCACACGGTTTCTTCCCAAGGTTAACTTACCATTCCAGACACTCGTTTTGCTCATGTTCATATTGACCCTGTTGGCCCACTTCCCACTTCAAACAGTAAGACATAGCTGTGAACCTGTGTCGATCGTTTCATACAGTGACCGAATGACCGTTTCCCTGGCACACATTTCCTTTGTTTGCTATGGAAGCTGGGGAGCCAAATAGTCCATTTGTTCCGAAGACGGCTGGGTTTGGTGGGCTAAAGAGACAAAATAAGACAAAGATATTCACAGCAGGTTAGAGAGAGCCTTAGGTAAGGGTGCGTGTGTGTATGCATTGTTCACGGTTGCCCAATATTTCGAAACTTTGGAGCACTTACCTGTTAATCAGGGAATTAACGGGAATCAACATTCAAAGTGGATCCAGTTGATGTGGCACGGGATGCTTGTCTACAGGTGGAGAAGTATAAGTGCAATGAAAAAGTGTCTGCAGGCCCGTCGTCGTTTCGCTACTCACCTTATTTGTGGTTTGTTTTCAATGAAAAGAAGGACTGTCGCAGCTTGGCACGGGCCAGTAAAAAACTGACCGGGGCGGTTAGGTTGTATTGCTGGAGAGGTGGGGAAGGGGGCGTGTCAAATTAATTTATTGCTGCATTCTCCTGGTCCAGGTTTCTTCTCTAGAACCTGGAAGAGAACGAAAGAACAAAGATAGAAGCAGCCCCTGTTGGAGCTGATCGGTTGAGTGAAAACAATAATCACCTGGTAGACTAAGGGTAGATCCGTGAACAAAATCTGCCGCCAAGATCTTTGATGACAGAGCGAATGGTTAAGAACGTGAATAGAAGACATTCGCTTTAATGAGGATCTTTTTGAGCGCGAAGTGAGGTGTTCAGTTGTTGGTGAAAACGTTCAACTAAGCTTGCTACAAGGTGACAAGCAGTGGTGCGAATGTGATCGTGACCTAGGGGCCGCGTGAAATCACGAAAGAGCGCAGATTGGAAGTGAGATACTCTGTCGGTGATCACAGTGTGGGAAGACCGTGGTAGGAAATCCGGTGTAACATGAAATGTTGTGCGACGGACTCCAAGGAAATGTGTGCCAGGGAAACGGTCATTCGGTCACTGTATGAAACGATCGACACAGGTTCACAGCTATGTCTTACTGTTTGAAGTGGGAAGTGGGCCAACAGGGTCAATATGAACATGAGCAAAACGAGTGTCTGGAATGGTAAGTTAACCTTGGGAAGAAACCGTGTGGCGGTGAATCTTATTTCGCTGATACTGAAAACAACAGCGTCGGACATCATGGATCATGCTGTCAGTAGTAGGACGTAACATAGAACGGACATTGGGATGCGACAATGAATGAAGATGAGTAACAATGGGTTGATATATACTAAGCGGTAAAGTGGATCGATGGTATCCAGATAAAGTATCACGAGAAATGGTGGACGGTGAACGTGGAAGAGGGATTTGTGTGCAACGTGGTGGGGTGGATTTCAGTCACTGGATTGGTGTTCAGAAATGGTATCAAGGATGTTATCAGATCGCACAACCATACTGTTGACGTTGAGCCGAGAGAGAGATGTTCTGCGACGGCGTTTTCCGATCCGTTGATGTGTCGAATATTGGTGGAAAATTTAGCAATGAAATCCAAGTGACGAATTTTACACCCGAAATGGCGTTGTGAACGTGTGCCTAGTCCGTCATGACGGCGAATTAACGATCTTTGAGAAGACGTTGAAGACGCCGGATGGCAAGGTATACCGCCAGAAATTCGTGACCAAAGGTGTTGTAGTTTGTTTGGGGGGGAGGGGGAATTCTCCTGTGAATCAAAACCCAATGACTGTTGGAGATTTGTGACCATTTTGTGGAGTGCTGCTCCAATGGCATGATTCGATGCATCAGTGTACACCACCAGTTGAATAGATGGAGAAGAGTTGAGCCGGAACATGGTGGCCTCCTGGAGGGTTTATTTAGCGGTGTCAAACGCTTTAAGCGTTTAAGGAGTGTAAACAAGGTCTTTTTTGCGTTAGCGCAAAGCAAATGCGTGAGGGGATGAAGGATAATAGAGCAATTCGTAATAAATAGTCGATTGATATTTAATCAAACTCAAAAGGATTTAAGTTTTTAAACAGAAGTTTCAACGAGGATGTCTTGAATGATTTAAACCTTGAAAGACAGTAGCAGAATGCCTGGGGAAAATAATTTCATGGCCTAGAAATTCTAAGGATAAAACGTCGAAAATGCATATTTAGATGGGTTTAAAGTAGAACCATAATACTTAAAATGAACTCTGCACGAACTGTAGCTAAGTTATCAGGTGTGAGTTGACGAGGTATGGGGGTGACGGGTTGGCCTTTGGTGATGATTTTGTGGGTCACCTCATGGGTAACAATCGCAGATTGGCATGAGGGCTTTGTCAACTCTGGAAATTCACTAACAATATCGGAGCAGACGGATGAATCGGGGCTGGCGGGCAAAGTCCCATGGAACAAACGCGGGTGGTATGGGCACTGACACAACGAAGTGGCAATGTTGAGTAGTTTTTGCTGCCTGATATCTGCAACGAGACCAGAAGGAGACAAAAGTTCAACGCCAGTGATAGTATTAGGAACATCAAGGATGGCGAAATTGCACCTGAATTGTCGTCTTAAACCAAGATCGAAAGTGATGAAGCGACGGACGTAGGTCAGAATGCGACTATCGTTGGCTGCTTGTACGGTGACAGCAGTTGGTTGAAGGTGGAGGTAGTGTGCCGAACGAGGGATTACGCTCAATTCTTTACCGGTGTCGATCACAAATCGGATACCAGTCCTTTGGTCTTGGATGAAGAGCAGAAGACTGGGGAGGATACCGGATACAAGTACTGTCATCACTGTCCGGCTATTGGGTTTCCCTGTGAATCAAATGAGCAGGGTGGGGTACAGTTATTGGCTATAAAGTCAAACTGTTGGTGATATCAGCAGTGTTGAGGGTTGGATCTGACTGGCGGGCGGTTTCTGTGGATCTGCGAGTTTGAGAAACTTCGAAATTCGGTAATGGCTGGATAATTGTGAGCGGGAGCGGTAAGACACCAACTGTTGCATTTGTAGTTCAAGGTTTCGAATTCGGAAAGTGATTTTATCGCAGTGAGAAACGGTTGGGGTTTGCTCCGAACATCTTGTCTGCCATCATCGCTACTTCGTCCAATGATCCGTTGAACAAAACTGACAAAACCTCACGGGTGCGTGCGAGGAAACCCTTTAACCAAAGCTGGCGTAGGATTGTGTCATCCAGCACTCTGCTGTCAAGGCTTGGCCTCATGTGACGCAATGACTGGGATGGGGTGCGGTCGCGAATTTCGAGGTCACCGAACAGCCCATATAATCAGCTTTCATTCGACACAGTTCTGCGGGTGATTAACGCTTCTTTTAGTTAGGTTTACTGAGTAATTCTCCGGCATGGTGCTTATGAACACAAATACCTGCTCCGCTATGTCTGTGGGTAGTCGAACTGACTATATGGAAGTACACAATCGGTTGGGGGCGGATACAATGCGTACGGAAATATGCTTCGGCTTGGGCGAGTCATAACCGAGGTTTATTCATACCGAATGCGGGTAACTAAGTATGTGATGACACGGGGCGGTGGTGGCCCGGTGGTAACGTCACCAAATTATCACCCCGGAGGACGAGTGTTCGAATCNCTGACTTTCCCCATGTGTGTTGTATGGCAGCCCTTTGATTGGCCGCTTCCCCCTTCCTGAAAATTGTATCTTTGTATATTCAATAAAAAAGGAAGTAAAATGAAAAAGAAAAGAAAGATCCTCTAGATCATGTTTTAATTGCTACACAAGCAACGCATACGGTAAATAAATAAATAAATATTCTTGAAGAACCGGGGTACCGTAGCAAGAATATGAAACCAGAAATTATCTAAACAAGGGCTCACCAAATGTGCAGCGGAAAAAACAATACATGCACGATCAATAATAAAATAAGAGGTACATAGAACGGACTCACATGAAGAATGGCCGGTCGGTTGATAGATTCTGTTCCTCCGAAGTGTGATTCCGGTTGATAATGCGCGGTGAATCTGAAAGGGATTTGTTGTAGTTTACACTCGGACTAGTAGCTCATATACGCAGTAATGATCCAACCCAAAACTAGGGCTCGGACTGAAATCAGAATACAGCACTCAACATGGAACCGAACTGTAATGATTGGAAAGCCGGAATGTACAAGGATATCGTGTTCAATGAAACAAACCAGTTCATGGTTTATATACAATCACCACGGGATTGTTGCTACAGTCAACGGACCGCCTGGCGATAATTGATGATGTAAGCGTCGTGCTTCAGCATCACTCGGAGAACAAGTGCATCGTCAAGAAACGTAACGAATTCCTTAGTCGTACGTTCTCTCTCTTTTTTAATGTGACAGAACTGTCTCTAACATCTGAGTGATTATTTTTGCTGTTAAACTCATACCTAATTAGTGTTAACAACCTTAATTTTGGTTCAGCTTGAGCGCAAACATGTAATAGCTACTTCCAAAATATATAGGCATTTCACGAATCTACCCCCTTAGCAGCCCAAATAGTTGTACGTCAGGATGCAAACGCAAGTGTGATCAGTTCAGCGTGAGTTAGTGAACGCCTGACGTAATTGTCTGTTTACCGGAACACTGTAGATGAATCGGTCATTTGCTGTCGAAACTGGAAAAAACATTTGCATACAAATAAACATTGCAATCAAGCTTAGTTCTAATACTTTTTGTTGAATAGATGAACTTTGTTGCTACACGATAGGAAGTAGCTCTGAATTATCTGTTTCAGGTTGGTCACTGCATACTTTCTAAAGCCTTCCCGTATTTACAGTTTCTCGATCAAATGAAACTCCGTACTCTTTATCCTCGCTTTTCACGCACCTCCATTGAATCATTCAGTTACGTTTTGTTTTACAAGACTAACAATTTATTTTCTAATTTTATTCCCCAAAAGAGTCCTGGCCAGTTTCAATTTACAAAACAAGGGAACTTTATTCCTAATCGACTAAACTTTTGACACTTATGGTTTTCCTCAGGCTTATTGGTCAAACGTTTTATCAAACAAATGTTCTGCGAATGGCAGTGAGGTGAGTTCCGACTTTTGAACTGCGACCAATTGACCAATTAGAGTAGTCCAGTTTATTGCACCACGAACACGGATGTTCCCATTGTGCTGCGGCTGTACAAAACTAGAAGCTACTGCACAGTTTTTTCATACTCGTTGGGTTACACCGATAGTACGATTTCATTGACGCAACTGAGGGTTGAACCCCGAGATTTCATATTTGAAATGAAAAACATTATATCGAGAGAGTTTTTCCACGCTTAACAATTATCTATTTTCTCGGGGGATCTGTCCCCAGGTGATCGCTGTCGTGATCGTTTGGTTAAATGATGGCATGAAACAGTTCTTGCTTGTTCTCCTTTCTTGTTTTATTTTTAAGCTAAACACAGTATTCATATAACTGCGTATCCATGTTTTTTTTATCGCTGTGGCAGGTTTTTGTTAACATTGGTGTGTGAATTCTGCGAAATACGAAATCATATTTCGTCATCAGGCGTAGAAAAACACAAATAAGACATCGGTCAAATATCATGTCGAAACTGAATTTTATCCATGGTTGTGATGAAGTGGTCTCTCGAGTATGGGTAACGACATAGATTATTTACTAAATCCATTATCGTAATAGCGGGGTCTGATTGATCATCACAGCACAGGGAATTCTTGTATCTTCATAATCACACTACTTCGTAAGTAGTTGAAAAGTAAATGCTTATTGATCGTTTGGGTTATAGACACTTCACAAGCACTGTTGATGTCACCTCGGCTGGTGATGAAAGGTTTGCAAACAAACTTCCAAGATCGGCGAACAGGCAAAATGGAGTAAAGCTTTAATCTAAGCCAAATACTGGAAACGAACAGCTACTTGTCTGTGATGTACTTTTGTCCAGTCAGTTAATCGTTATTTTTCTTTGGGAGATTTGAAGTTTGTATTTCGAGATCGTGAAAATTTCAGTAGCCTCGGCGGGATTCGAACCCACGCGTGGACGCCGCCTACGCATTCCACGTGCATGCTTTACCGGCTAAGATACGAGGCCTCGTTGATTAGCTGATAAAACATGAGTTAATCGTTTTGACTTTAAAACCTATCTTGTTCCAATTCCTTTTCGACCACCACCATAGCGTTAGCATTGTACATATTAAACTACCTGTGAGCGGCGCACCGTTGTCCACTGACGAACAAACAGATCTCGACAGTAACTCAATCTAGTGCAACAGACCGATTTAGCTCTATATTGAGCGGAATCAGTGGTCTGAAGAACAGTTCATGGATGAAGATTTCATCAAAAAGGTGATTGGCTTGGTTAGAATTCGTCTTCACTGAAGTAGCTCAATTGTGGACGGAAATGTATCGGGTGTGAACTAGCAAACGCTTCTTCTATTTGAACGTTTTGTTGTATTAATTCTGATCGCTTTGTGGCTGATTTCCCGCTTATCCGTTATTCTGACGTTGGTTTAGCTAATTCTGTTTGGAAGAAGATCGCTGCTTATATATACTGTATACTGGGACCCTAAGTGCGATGCATCGTGAAGTAACCAGAATACACTAGAATAGATGAAACGCGTAAAAGTCGCAAGACAATTGGCATTTGCGAATAAGTAAGAAATATCTTGATAATGCAAAGAGGGATTGTGATATACATGAGTAACTGCAACCATAAACTTCCATTTTCATTGTCTGTTGTTGCTGGGTTGTTTTAAAATTCCAGACCCTGTAATTTTGCTGTAATACAAATTCATTACTCTACTGTATTACTCGATCGCGTTGCTACTGTTTAACATGCAACCGGTTTATCACACTTGACGTCGCGAAATACTTTCATCCTGATTTCTGCCGAAATGGAACGAGTAACCATTCATTTTTCTCTATGGGATGTTGAAGGTTGCTTTGAACGTTTTGGAATCTGGTATTTACCGAGAGAAAAAAAGCTGGAAGATGAAAAGAAAGCGATTTATTTTCTGCAGTTTATTGGAAAAGATGCCTATTCCCTAGGGAAAAAGCAAAGATTTTCTACCGCGCTGTGTATATGTCGTATGAGAAACTCAAGTAATTACTCTTCAAACATTTCAAGCTAAGAAATCTCCTATCAGCGTAGAGAGTAAGGTTTAATTTAAGAATGAGATCGGCGAATGAGTTCATCCGTAGTTTTATTCTGGTGCTGCAAACTTAGGCTTCGAAGTGCAGTAATGGGAATCAGTTGAATGATCACCTTGACAATCGCTTGATTGCGAGTATTAATATTCCCGAAATCAACCGGAGAATGGAATGGGAGATTTCGGACAAAAAGTCGTTAATAAATAGAGCAAAGTGGGTCGGTCCAAGCATGGGACCATAAGAAACACCGGTAGTCATAGGGAATGACAGTGATAAGACTCCATCGACTCATACGGAGATAGTCCTCTTGCTGAGGAAATATTGCAGCCATAAGATGAAATTTTTAAGCTTCTCCGGGCCTCAAAATCACCTCCGACCTCAGGCCGTTGATAGTCTCACTCCAGCACTTCTCGGATTTGAAGCAGCTTCCCTGGCCAATATAATGAGTCCCTATCTTCCCGGTCGATTTCTCACTCTTAGCCTCAAGTTAACAGTANTTGCCATCCCAAAGTCTTCTCCCTCAACTGTTCATGCAAAACGGTTGAATCCTATCGCGTTGACCCCGGCAGCTCGAAAGGTGAGTGAAAAGTTAATCCTGAGTCGCTTACAGTCAGTTAGCACAGTTCCCTATGACCTCCTTCAGTTTGCATATGAACCCAATAGATCCACATTGAACGCTTTATCTATTCTAATCCATTTTACCAGTAACTCATTAAACAATTCAGCCAAGTATGTCTGTTTTTTTAAGATTCGTCCGCGTTCGATTTTTTTCTCTTAATCACCTCTTCTCTTCAAAATTAAATCTTTTGACACTCCGAGAGAACTGCTCTCATGGCTTGCTGACTATTTCACATGGAGGGTCCAATGCACCAAATTGTGAAGGAGTACATCGTAACCTCTAGTTAATATATCTGGTGTACTTCAAGGTGCTCCTCTATCACCATATCTCCTCTGATTTTATTAGAGATCTGTCTGTCCCACCCCATGTCGTTTTGTGTCAGATAATTTTCCCTCCTCCGTTTAGTTTCCGTTTTTAAAACCATAAACGGATTTTGTTTGTTGTCGTTTTGCTGCCCATTTGGACAAGACAGTAGAATGAAGATTGGAAGGTTGAGAGCAAATTCTGCGGGAAGATTGAGAATTCCTATACACTGGGGTTGCAAGAATAATTTCATCTCCTTCGAACTTCGATTCAATCACCGAAAATCTATCCCATATCCAACAGTTTTCCTACCAGTTTGGTCTTATTCTTGATACATCCAAATGTCCAGAATGTAACTTCAGTCGATGATGGAACGGTAGTTGTCGGGATCGAAGGATCACTAGGCTTTGGGATAATGGAAATAATGGCATTTTTTGGAATGGGAAAACAGTTGAGATCAAGGGAAGAACAAAAGAAGTGGTGAAGGACAGGGGCTAACCCCAGAGCACATATTTTTAAGACACTCGGTGAAATACTGTCTGGACCAGGTGGTTTGCAAACATCTAAACCACGAAGTGTTTGACGGATCTTTCTCGTTGTTATCAGAGTTAGAAAGGAGTAGCTGAATGTATGAGAGGAGGGCTGAAGGGTAGATTAAGGTCGATAAGGTAGAGTTGCAGGCAAAGTGGGAACAGAGACCTTTTCTTTTTCGTTTGATTCATACACAAGAGACCCAGGGGAATTTCAAATGGGTGGAAATTTGGAAGGGCAGAAATTACGGGAGACCGCTTTAACGAGCGACTAGAATATTCGGTTATCAGTGGTGGGCGAAGCCATGTGTTCTACCTTGTGACGAAGGAAGTGTTCCTGGTCTCTTTGTATGGTGAGCGAATATTTGCTTCTGGATTACACGAAGCGTTTGCGTGATATTAGGTGGGATGAGCGGTTCTAACGATGGGATGCTGAATTTTTAATACAAATTGAGTTTACGATTATAAATACATTGTCTGGTCCATACAAATATAATTTCCTTCATTGTGGTTTCAGTGTGCCGCAGACCATATTTCAGAAATCAATCAATCACATGACCAAAGGGTTTGAAAGGTCAAGTCATACCAAGTTTATACCATTTTCGCGGTTCTAGTAGAGCAGTGCGTAATGCTTCCCTCTGTTGTTTGGTGTCTTCACTTGAATGTTACCAACAACCCCGATAATTGTGCTTTTGCTGTTATCAAATTTTTTTTATCGTTCTGCGGTGCTTGCAAAGACTTTCATAATATAAAATGCCACATGCCAAGTAGCCCATTCGATTTCACACATGCGCCGTATCTATCACCCCCTACGGATTGGGTCGTTTCACACGTGTCAAGCGCTTATCCGGTTCGAGTCCCAGTATGGACAGAATATTTACTCACTGCTGACGAGTCCCAACAAGAACCATACATGAAATTCTGTACATCATGATTTGTGTATCATTCAGTCAGAAAACATTTAAATTAAATGATTTAGGTCATCATGACAGCGACTCGAATGTCGTGGGTTTAAATCTTCTACTGCCACCCACCGCCCGGTCTTTGTGCATCTCCCAAGTAACCTTTTGTTAGCTACCCTCATCCTGAAAATATACAGCACGATCTATTTAATAAATAAAAAGAAAATTAAATTATTTACATCGCAAGATTATCTTTAATTTTCATCACCATCCTATTCGTGTTTGACCTCTGTGAACTTTTGTTTTCTTTCCGGAGCAATTTATATGAATCACACATTGGATTCTCACTATCACCCAACCCAATAACTACTTATAATGTAAGCGACTTGAAATTGGCATGAGACAATTGATAATTTACCAATGAAGTGGTTGTGAACAAGATTTTTCTTCATCCTAAAGTTTCTTTGGGGAAATACATTGTTCGAAGTACTGCGAAACAGTTACACGACTGATTATAAGAATTCGGTTTCCGAGTTGATTCCTTCGTTGTTCGGTAGACAACCATCACAAACACCAATGAAATCAGTATGAAACAATTCTAGTTTTTTTAGAGTATGATGCTTGGATTAGGCCATTCAATTGTTCAGATGCACCAGGCACTCTTGATGGTCTTCGGTGTGAGTTTCACTCCTTGGGAGATCTTTAATTCCCCACTGTTTGTGTGCATTTAAATGAGATGGAAATGTATGAAAAACACAAGTTTCTCCACACGAGAGGCGGATCAATTTATTTGAACTTCATCCAACACGTGATGGGGTAATTAGCAGTCTAATGATTTCCGTACAGAGATGAGATGAATTTGTACACTAGTCACACACATACATACATACATACATACATACATACATACATACATACATACATACATACATACATACAACATACATACATACATACATACATACATACATACATACATACATACATACATACATACGTACATGCGCTTGGTGAAGTTGGTTGGTGGTAATGGGGTTACAGTCGGTAACTGGACCGTATTTGAGCTCTGCCACCGCCGTAATCTGTTTTCGGATAGTCCTCCCTCCAGACAGATTTTAATGTAAGAAATTTTCCATACGACCGCGCAATTGTCAATCAAGCCTCATTAATGCGATCACGATCCTTCCTACTTTGTCGGTATTCTGTAATTATCTTCCACAACTAAAGTCTAGCGAATACTACCATTCAGAATTAAAAGTTCAATTTAGTGCCTCATTAGGGAGATTGAGAATCCACCTGCTCACGATAATCCTTTCGCAATCACTTTTGTAGTCCTTTTCAAAGCCGACAAAGAGAGAAAAAGAGAGAGCGCGCGTAAAACGTCAACAGTTCCATCACATTCCAAGCCTGGTAAGGCTATGCGACTACGAAGAACAACTCACGCAATCATAATCTGTGATAGAGATGAGACAGTGGTTTGATAAAGGTCATCCAGACCGGATATGGATCAGTGAGCATGATCAATCACTGGCAAGGACTCTGGTTGTTTGTATGTAGGTGCGTCAGTGTGAAGTGAAATTCTCAGCTCTGCTCACCTACCAATCGGCCAACTAACCTGTTCGTACCAGCAAGGTCAGTGATAATTGTGTGCCACCGGAACACCGGAACACCGGATCAGCGGGTAGTAAGTAGGCAGAACATCAAAAGGTTATATTTCCATTTCACGGAGTGATGTGAATCTTGGAGCATACCAGAGAAAAATTTTGTTGCCTTTGCTCTCTAGTGCGTGTGCTGCCCTGGCGTGATTTGCTCACAAGTTGGTCCTGTTGCAGTCGGTGTAGGTTAGCCTAAACGAGGGTCACATTGACGGTAACCTCCACTCTCTCTCTCTAACATCTACGGGTCGTGAAACCCGCATTCAAACCGATGTATGGGATGTCATTCGAGTGGGGTTCGGAATGAGTTTAATTACTAAATGAAAGAAAAAGGATTGAGCATTTTATCGGCTTTTTATGCGAAGCCTATAAAGAATCTACCTCTTCCTCTGTGGCTACTAACGTCCGAAACCCTATGTTCACGTGCAGTGTAGATTATTTTTCAGGACGAGGACATGTCAACTGATTGAGTAGTAATAGTAGTAGTAGTAGTAGTAGTAGTAGTAGTAGTAGTAGTAGTAGTAGTAGTAGTAGTAGTAGTAGTAGTAGTAGTAGTAGTAGTAGTAGTAGTAGTAGTAGTAGTAGTAGTAGTAGTAGAAGTAGTAGTAGAAGTGGTGGTAGTAGAAGTAGTGGTAGTGGTAGCAGGAACAGCGGTTGTTGGTTGCATTAATAATACCAGTTACTTTATTTATTTT
>UZAN01040114.1:66665-77542 GCA_900618425.1 Echinostoma caproni | reverse complement strand
TTATTAATAGAACAAGATTTTAACTGAATCCACCTATTCACTTCATAATCTTTTCAACCGGTGCCAGGTGTATGTGCCCTTGTGTACAATCGAAGAAACTCAGAATTGTATTTTCTACGGTTGATACAAATTGAACTGGGTTTTCCATTTGGACACTGACTGTCGTCTTTACCAATTTGAACATGCATGCTCTGCCTCGATAACTTGTTGATTTGNACAAGTTAAGACCTATCAGGTATCATAATATCCTAGGTCAGGATAACAGCTGAATAAGCCATCGACATGATGAACGTCGAAAAGGATGGATGGGTGCGGACCAATTTTGGTGCAGAAAAATGTTGACGTGTACGTGCGATGTATCAGGGTGAGAAAATACGCAGGTCAACTACTGCATTTGGACATGCTTGCCTGGTATCTCCATTATAACTCTCGTTACTGTTGTATCAATTCAACACAGGTGGGAGATCAATTAGCCGATCACTGTGCTCTCTCATAGTCTGTTGTTGTCATGGTGACTGGTCGGATGGAGTGAGAACCGCAAGAACCCGGACCCAGTCAATATCTCTCGTATAAAGACCAATATCGGTAACCAAACCAAACGGCGGTAGCTAAGATGTGAAAAATCAGTTTCCGTGTGACTTAGCGATCATCTTCACATTAACCGAATCAATCCAACACCCAACCAAGTGTTTATTTATTCAAGTGAATTCACATGCAGAACTGTTGTCGTCAGGCCCGCTTTATGTACGTGATTTAATGAAACAAACAGATCCGTGACAGAGAAACGGGATAGTCTGAATTTTGCACCATTGGGTGAATTGTGAGGACCGTGAATGAATGGCATTTGGACGATTTTATGTATTTCGTTCCGTGAAACGAACTACGAGGTGAGGAGAAACGTGTACAAGTAAAACTCAATAAGTAGTTCGCGAACTATTTTTGAATCTAGTTCAAATTGATCGGCAAGTGCTTATTGAAATAATTCACCATTCTTCGAACGCCCTATATGCATCAGTCATTCCTTTTTTTGGAAAGGGGGTCATTTCTCAAGGAACATTTGGTTTATTTTACTAATATGTGGTGAGTGTTAAAGAGTACTAGACAACTGGTTCGTCCTTCATGGAACTGATCCCTTAGAAATGTGTACCATTCTAAAGTCGTTCTCGGGATTCGCACCGTAACTCTATTGACCAAACAATAGAATGAATAGTCAATGTATTGAGCGCATGGTTGATTGAAGTAACTGGTAATCTTGGTGATTTCATGCGAATACGCAGACAGCAGAGTTGTGCATTACTTTTCATGTGTCCTTGAGAATTCACTTAAATCTCCAAAGAAATATGTGGGATGGTGAGCAACAGTAAAGACCAACAGTGCTAGTTATCCAACATTACATCTCCTTTGCTAAATAAAATCTATCGAACATCGAGAGAACAAAGGAACTCCCAATGTGTGAAAACTGCGTAGTATACAAACTCGGATGTCTACGAAATCCAATAAAATTACTAAGAACACTTTTTGATTTAGTTTAATCAAGATTTGAATGCGTTTCACTTCGCACCGTTTCGGACCATGGTTACACTAATTACCTTTCTTTTACACTGCATTCCAGTAGCTTTATCAGATTTCTTTTTGTCTGGGCAACTTGCACACAATTCGGTTTAATGCTTGAGGAACTACCTAAAACCCTCAACTCACACGAACAATTGAACAGTGCTGCTTGCAAGGGTTTCCGGTGGTGAATTGTGTCGAGTCCGCAGTCTTCAAGGTTGTTTCACATTAGATTCTTACTAGAATTATACCTTTTGCAAGTCAAGTTGTCCCACTATCATATCACGATGTCCTCATATCATTTCAAGATTTCCGGGAATCATTTCAAGTTGGCTGACCATTGGTGGCTTCGGTGATCACTATTCTAAGAACGACCACGATGGTGTTCCCATTGTGAATCTGAATCAAGAAATGCGATAATGACGATTCGATTGTTCGAAGACAGTTTGCACTTACTACCTGTGAATGTCATACGTTAACCTTAATTAAACCGGTTTGCTCTGTGTGGTGGAAGTGTTGAAGTATGACTATATGATTTCAGCGATAAATATTATCGAATTCAGAGCCCATACTCAGAAAATTGCATTTTGGAAACATTCCAATTTTTAAACTTGTGTTTTCTTATAAAATTCCGTAACTCATGAAAGTTTTGACATCTTTCGACAGCCCTCGTTACGTTATTTCTATTGCAGTTGATTTGATAATGATATTTGATAGAAATATCTTATTCCGTTCCGAAAATATGGCCAAAATGGTCATTTGGTTTGTTTCGTGTTTGAAGGTGCTCGTTCTGTGGTGGGGTGTCACAGAGATGGATTATGACCTGAAAGTGTCGAACAAACTGGATGTGAATCTGGTCAATGATGATGTGTATGTCGATCGAGCATGATCTATTGGTGTCCCAGTGCAGTCGCTTGACGTGTAGCTTATGTATTCTATTGCAGCATCATGCGATGGCTCCAGCGTTGATCGCGCATGATTCACTGGTACCAGCGGAGGGGGACACAGACACACAGCGGTACGCGTACTAGCAAGTTAAACAACCGATTTGCATGCCGTGGGAAATGAGGCGTGTTTGACCGAAGCCCATCCCAAAATCGTCCCCCACACTTCAACGGGAGGTAGAGAAATCGGAGTTGCATGGTAGTCATCCAGACATCGCTGGGAGGCTTGTCAACGCGACATCTTGAAATGATACTGGAACAACTTGAAATAATCGCCAGACATTTTGAAATAATGATCATCCAAGTTGAAATAACTCCCGGATATCTTGATATGACATTGGGACAAACTGACTAGAAAAAGTATCGATGACCACTATGTTCTCTGACAATTAACACGTTCCAATATGTGTGACTACTTAAACAAAATTTTCAACCCTGTCACTGAAAATAAACATTCTTTGGTACTTTATCTGTCTTGTTCACCAAACCAAGTTGAACTCAATGGATCTGGGACTCAAGTTGCGCGACCACTATCCGAATTTAACTGTAGTCAGTTTACATGTCGCTCAGCTTCGTATCAAATCTATCCCGACGAGGGGAAATTTTATGGTTCGATAATTCGAGTCCCAGGGTCTCAGGATAGAATGACTGTTGGGGTTCACTTCAAGCTATCTAAAACAATAAAACACCTTGTTCTTATATTTGCTTCTGGTTCTGTGTTTTGTGTGGAACTCTCAGAAACTTCTCTCTAACGTCTCATGGAATTGAAAAATATGGACTTGATGTGAATTTCTGATGTTACCGAATTCTTCGACCAGAGACACATTTGGGGTTAGCTACGATCAAATTGTCCGTTCTTAGGATTTGGACGGAATGAGAAATACGGGTAATGTTATTCAATATGTTTCTGCGTTCATTTGGCTTCAAACTGACGAGATTATTTCGGTTTCACCGAATGACAAAAAAATAGCAGATGATATTTTTCCATTGTCCATTTTTCTCTTCATTTATGTCCGATCGGGAAGCTTTAGGGATAACATTTGGGTAAAACTAAATGACTAAGGGCTGGTTGGCATATTGGTAGCACACACCCATTTGGGGGATCCGGGGTTCAACCCCCGATGTGAATGCAGTACTGGTTTGGACTGCCGAAAGCTAAAAGCCAGTCAGTTATTTCCAAAGTTTACATTTGACTGTCTTAACTGAAGATTGTCACTAAAAATTAGTTTCGAAGCACAGTCAATAACATTAACTTATTTCAGCCAACTAATGTGCTGGGTTCTGTATGTTTTTCGGTTCTTCATTTGAAGCCCTGGGACTGCTAAATCATTGGTTCAATGAAAACAACTGTAGACGGATACCAAAGAATTCCCGAATGTCTGTATAAAGCAGTCCCATATCAACTGAACTTTTCGCTATCGGATAGTCAATTCATACGAATAGTCTTCACGCGGTTCGAGATTAAAATGTACATATCCCAGATTTTCGTTTTGTGTCAATTTGGATTGCTCCCCTAGCTTTCCCCCCTGCAGAATTCCGCTCCATCCACAGACTTCAACCAATGTTCCGATTTAATTTTTTTCTCTCACTTCTCTTTTTTCTCTATCTCTTTTGTTCCTGTTTAATGAAAAGTGGTGAAATTGTATTGTAGCATCATGCTGTGAGTTTGACAATTTCCGTCTCCGATTTCCTAATCGAACTGACTGTCATGAGCTGAAGAAGGTTTTAGTGGAATTGGTTGAGCACTATGTGAGGCTGACTGGGGGTGAGCGGATAGGGTAGTGGACGGAAAGTTGGTCCAAGGCGATGATCAAAAACTTTCTGTGCGGCTAGGTTGATGTGCAAGCGTGTGGACATGCGTGCGTGAGCGCGTGCATGCGCGCACGCGGGTGAGCGTGCGTAAAAGGGTGTGTGAGGGGCCTTGGCAGAAAGAGAAGGGAGAACTATGCATTTCTGTGGTGTGACAGAGCACGAGTTTACGTGGTCAACTTGATCTCGCTGATAAGGAGTGAAATAAAAATATTCTTTGCACCCCACTGTCATTTTTTTTGATTTTCTTATTTCCTGTTTTGTGATTTGTTTCAACTTAATGAAATGTGAAAAGCATATGCTGGTTACAGGTATTGTAACCGGGTTGCTGACGCTTCTGCGTTGCGCAGCACCTTTCCGGGTGAGTGACAATTAGACAAAAACAGGAAGATAATGTGATTCTACATATTCGAATTGCTGCTCGGTTGTTCATGAGGTACTTGGGTTTTTCCAATGTTTGTTTTCAGTGATTCTGTTGGCTTTGTTTTCATTTGACGCGCTACGAGCCACGAGTATCGATAATCTTCGCTGACATTCTTCTTTCAAGAATGAAGTCTAATTTGAACTGTCAAAAGGAACATATTTCACTTTTCATTGGTGCTTTATCATGAAGTAAAAGAGAGAAACAGTGTGAGATATTTCAAGCAGTTTGTTTTTCATCGATGTTTAGCAATCATTAGGTCATTGAGCTTGATGATGATCGTTTTGAAGCACTAAATGAAGCTGCTCCACAACTGTATGCACGATTAATCCATCGGCTGGAGTCGTTCAAAAGCTTATCATAAAAGAAAGCTTGGCCATTGATAGAGATTCATTTGACACAACGCACCCATACATACAAAGGAAGAGGTGATATCAAAACACTCCACGATTTTTGTCCCGAAATGATGCGAACCGCAGAGAACACAATGTTTATACAGGTCCTTGGCATGGGAACAAAGCAAATTGAAATGTAATTCAACAAACACACATAACGTAGGGGACAGAGTGCAAGGACCAACATTTGTCATTTATATTTCCAAAACAATAGAACTGATCAGGCATTAAAACGATGGGATGGTGATAAAAATGGGTTGTTATTCAAAAACTATCGTGGTCAAAACTTGATGAAACTGGGCCATCAACATCCAATTCTTATTTTCAGCGAATCAAAGAGTGCGCTTCTAAATTAAAGGGTTTACAAAGGTGTCGTACAACTGATGCAATCTGATAGAACGGTTTAAGAGAAAATAATAAGAATTAGGACCACGCAGAAGTATAGTTTTCCATCACACTAGGCTACTCACACATCATCTTTCAATTTATAAACTTAATTAGAGCTTGACTGAGACACAATGCTGCATCCTAACGTTGTATTTTCGGATTACCGTTATCGTTGAATAAATTCCTTCCAATTTGTCCCTAGGTAATTCCGTTGGAGTTATCTCCAGAGTCTTTGAGGCATCATTAATGATTTATTCGATTCGATCCAGATGCCTAGTGAACTCCGTTTGTCGTGATAGCGTTAGTTTTGGTCGATCAGAATGTTAGTTCTTTCTTTTGCAAGCTGACTCGACCATCTCGGAGATCTGTGAGAACCAAGGCATCCGAATGAAGACTGATCAGGATATGAAACATCGAGTAATTCCTATGATCTGGTTGGATTGAATATCCTTTGAGTAGTGCTACATTAGGTCGCGTCTTTCACACACTCCCCCGGGGTTACATATCACATGTCGTGCGCTGACCTTACAATGCCTTGACAACGGTTCCACAGGTGGGTATAGTCAAAACAGTCGTGGGTTACGGTTCACCCTTTTAAAGTGTTCAGCATAAAAATTTCACATCTACTTGAGCGCAGGGCACTGATTCGTTCGGAGTACTTCAATATTCAGGCTGAGCTGAATTCACGTTGACGGATGAAACATTCCACTTGGCCTGCGTGCGATCAGGGGACCCACATCACACTGTCCACTAACCATTTAAAGATAGATGAAGGGTGAAAATTCTGAGGTCACTGCATAACCGCATTCAGTTTATGCAAGTGTAGTGGCTTAATCGGATAAGGGTTTACCGGGATGTTCCATTTAGCAACGTGAATTCGGCGAAGCCCGGGTATGAGCCTTGATTTAAAATGATCACATATATAACAAACTACGTAAATAGGAGAAAATCAGAGTTAGAGTTTGGCCTCTTACAGAAAGTTTTCCTGCTGATGATGGATTGTCATTTTCTTTTTTATGTATCTGACCTTTGCCTCAGAACCGAATACCCCTTGTAGCTTGTAGCTGTAATCCTTCTTTATATTTACACGACTGAATACATCACTATACTGTAAAAAGAACTTATGGTGCAACAAGAACGGAAACATTCCGATGTCGGTAGACCATCAATGTCACTTTTCTGAGGTGCAAGTGTTTTAGTCTCCCGTGAAGAGGGAATGTGGCGATAACAATGCTCAACTTTTGTGGGTAAAAAAATCAATAACGGACTCGTGATAATTGAAAAGCCAAAACTTCGATTCCGAAACTGTGTGAATGGAAACTGATGCGATAATCCCGGTCAAATCCCTCCATCAAGCATTCCTGTGAACGAAATTAGGGAATTTCCATTCACGCAGCAGACTGTGATCACTGTCTGACAAATCCTGCCGTTTTACATACCATACTTCGCTAACAGATTTGCACACTCAGAGTCTGAAGTTCTATCTGAACAGATAATCAAGAATACTTGCTTTAGGAGCTTGAGACCAAGGTTATGAGTCATGTATTTATAATGGCAGTACTTGATTCGTGCTTCGGTCTGTCATTAGGACAACTTACGCAATAATTGTTATTTTCGTCATTTTTTCGAGCGGACTTCACAGAACTTCACGTTACTTTTACACAATATTCATTCTAAACGAAGTTACCCAACCTCTTAAAAATCTTCAGTTTCTCCGAGAGCGGAGTGAGAGAAACCTAGTACTAATCACCAAGACATGCGCTCACGAAACACATCTCCTGAAGTATCTACTGGAGAAGTAGATGTTCAGTGAAACTCGTAGAGCACTCAGTGCCCAGTTGTTCTATTAATTGTAATGGAACAACCAAAATTGCCGACGTACCAACCTCGCTTGTGCTTGGAGTAATTGGCTTGTGATAATACTATGTTCCGCATAGCGAGAGGGTGGAAAGCCAAGTTAGTAGGCTATAGTCAGGTTGATGAGCTGCAGACAGGTTATTTAGGGAGCTGTCATACACCAGTTTCGAACATACCACGAAGAGGCACAAGCTGGTTCCAGGATTTCCTGGTCTATATGGTCACCGACTCGGTCGGGCGTATTGGTTGAAACACTTACTTATAATAATCAATTAATTAATATATATAATATAATATATATAATTATATATATCTATAATTATTATTAATATATATTACTTATTAATTAGTATAATAAGTATAAGTAGAGTAAAATGTGTACTGGGTGGACATCAGCCACCTATCACCACCATCACCATAAAAGAAAATAACTGCGGCTTTAGCATTCCGCCCTCTACCTTTGTGGGTCGAACACAGACAGGGGTGTTCCTGATAGTCATGCCAAATGAATTCACTTGGTCATGTAAATGCATTTTCTATGTTCACTTACTTGATTTAAAAGACACACAAATGTGCCCTGTACGGTTGAGACATAAGTTAGCATATATCGGGAAGATACAGCGGGGTCAGAATGAAGACACAGTACACTAATCACAGCTCTTACGTTACTCTGATGAAATAACATCTGTATTATATGCCTATTCATCATTTTGTGGAGTTTAATTTTCTGTTTTCTCGATTTGACCGAACTGCTTTGAAATACAGCTTCCAAAATTTGTCAACTATTACACAGAAGCCGATATTTTTTCAAAGGAACCAATGAAATGACAACTTTTCCCCTGAGTTGAGTGATAACATATGTTCAGTCTTCGAAAAGAAAGCACATTTTAAAAACTATTGCCTTCAGCTTCTGATGATGACTTATTCAGTCTGTGTGGTCAAGTTGTGCTGCGTTTCACAATCAGGTGAGAAAATGAGTTTTTGAAATAATATAATCGCATTTTTGAGAAATTGGAAACAGATTTTCCCAGGGGCGAATGTGGCTTCTCTATTCAAACTTACATCTTTACTCCTGACCACAACGCTGAATGCATATCACGTACTACTACTACAATTTGGGAGGACTTCATCAGTCCCTAGATGTGCATATGTACCAACCATCCATGCGTCTGCCACATCGCACCGCACTGCACTGTGCATGCACACGGGAACAGATTTGATGACGAGTGCTGCAGATCGTCGGTTCACAATCTCATTAGAATGATGGGCACACGAGACTAATGAAGCAGCAGAGACCAGTCGCAGATGCGTTCAAACGCCCCCCGTGGCGCGTGATGCGGACTTGCACGTACAGGGAACGTCTGTGTTGATCGGTTTGTTCATCCGTCCATCCATCCGACGCGTACTATGCCTACTCCGGTTTCCCATCGGTCATCACCGATAGTGTGGGTTCCGTTTGTTTATGTACAGTGCCTCGTGGACCCGACGCACTGCACGGGTTGGGGGCCAGTGTGTTCTGAATGAACAAAGCATCGTGTAGACAAAGTGATCGCGCTTTTAGAGGAGAGGTCTGTGTAAACAGAAAGAGTTCTAGATGCTTAAGGACACGCTCCAGTAGGGTTAGAGAGCAGTATTTTGAGCGGTGGACCTAACTTCTGCTAGGGATAACAGATAATGGCTGTTCACTGTTAGAAAAAGGATTTTACAAAACATTGATTAACTGATGAGCAAATTAGTACTGTACTATAATGATGAGAAAAACTGTTTGAAACTGGCGCGGAAACCTAGATAAGTAGGATAGGATTCTCCTCTCAGTTTCACAAACATCAGTCTTAGTTACGAAAGGTTTCGAATACACAATCCATGATGCATGATGCTTAATGCATCATGGTGTAAGAAAACAGCATAACTGTCACAACAGTTTCATTTTGCAAAATGACTCTTCTAACGAATTACTGCGTAATACTGTTAGAATGCTTGATCTTCTTCCATACATGTTGTGTAGCTCAACCGAAACATGCATTTTGGCCTTACCTGATTAGTCGAAACCGAATATGCTGCATGACCACGCTCAATGAGTCGGGGTGAATGATGTCAGTATGTCGAATGATCAGGTGTGTCGTTAGGGCTAGACAATTTCAAAATTTGGTTGATCTCATGCAATGATGCGCTCGATACAGTTTCTGTGCTGCATAAAAATAGCAAAGCGGAGTATACAGAACAGACTGATGGTAGGTTCACATTGAATGGATATTCAATCCGTGATGCTATTCATTAATGCCTTTGTTCATTAAAATATGTTTACCCGTCTAGTACTAATGAGGTTACTATGGTCTAAAGAATTTCGATACCATAACCAATACGAGACAATCTTAAATGAGTAGAGAGCTTCGATCGTGGTTATGTAGCATTTTGTCAGGAACTGTTGTAACAACCATTGCATCTTCCCTCTTAGTAGGCTACCTCTGACAAAATTTTTAGATTGTGCTTCGTCTGACTATTATTTTAACAATTGACATGGGCATAACTTACAAAAGGTGAATTGCTGCACATGGGAACACGGAGAGAAAACTACGTTCGTTTAACTATTTCTTTGCTGTTTTTATTTTTTTTGCGATTTCAGTTATCGCCATCAATGAGCACCGACTTTGGACTCTTTAGCCACCAAACAATGTGAACGCTAGATGACTTTGCTATCGTGCGGCTGAATACCGCTTGTATACCACTAGGACCCACGGTGCGGTTTTTCATTCTGAGTCCCATCGCAGAGGTTGCAGTTTCCAGCGTTTAAAAAGGGCTTATTTTGACTGTTTTCACCTCAAGGGGAGAGGCAACGAAAAATTCGATTACTTTGGTGTATGGGTTGTCGAAACAATCTTCGCAGATCACATACAGACAGGCTTACATTGCTTCGGTTGAAACATTTGTGCGACTGCACACATTCCACTGGTTCCCTTTTGTGATTTACCTTTCCACCTACTTGGACTAGAATGGTTGTCAGGTGATGTGGTCGCATGCGTTGAGTAGGAATCCAGACTGAGGTGATCTTCGTTGGTAGTTGTTCATTCGTATGACTAACTTATCCAAGACGGTTGGTAACGGGATCCTAGGCGTTGTCTCCATCGCTCAACTTGTCGTCTGCTTGTCACTCTCTTATCTGCCAGTCTTCCCGATCATCTAACCGATAAACAAACTTTTGGACGACCATCTCTACACTAACAACTAATCTCAAGTGAACAGAGCGGAGTATGTACCGTGGACTCTGTACTACATCAGTCTGACAGGAAGTAGTGCGCACGGGGTTAGCGGAAGAAAGTAAATAGTTGATTGGCTGGGGGCCAAATTTTCAATGTGATAGTTGCTGGTGTGAACAGATCGACCTGAGCTCCTGCCTTCTCCGCACTTGCTCGCACACATACGCACATGAATAAAAAGCAAGTTAGTGGTCACTCAAGTCACCGTGTGAATCTAAATTGTTCAGGCCACTTACCGTCTTGTCTATAGTTGAGTTGC
>UZAN01040114.1:40410-58618 GCA_900618425.1 Echinostoma caproni | reverse complement strand
AAAGGGGCAGTGTGTGGAGGATGGAGGATGAGGAAAGAAGGTGGAGGGGTAATTTTGAATGTGTGTGTGTGTGTATGTGGACGAAAACAAAATCAAATCACTAGCATGGTATATGAAAATAATATTTTATTAAAAACGAAACCCAGAAGGCATTGCCCGTGGATGGATTCCGTTTTGAATGTATTACCGATTCCTTATCGATCCTGGTTCACTCGATCCATGAATGGCTAATCGTACTACTTTGATCTGAGAACATACTGAAAGAAAACGTTATGCTTAATCATCTGTAACCTTTTTAGTTACACAAACATGCCTTCTACTATAAATCAAAACATGAGAGAATCGAGAGAACAATGTTCGTTTTCTTGTTTGATATATCATTATTACTGTTAACCTTTGTACTTAGTTAGTTAGTAACTGTAAGCTGTATATTTTGTAATTGAACTTCTCTGGGTATCACTGATATTTGTAAAGATGTAGTTCCATCACAATGAACAGAACGACTTATGTTTAAACCTCATTCGATTGTATCGATGAGAGAAACTTGATATACAATTTTACTAGCCTCCTAGGGAAGCCCTGGAGACGGAATAGAGTGCAATATTATGACCAGCCTCACAATTACTTTGGTGAAAGTGGATTGACCCACACGGCAAGCAAAACCGAATATCGACTTGAACATAATCTTCTCTTATCGTCGCGTCTAGGCTAACAAAGCACAGCACATTCTTTCAAAACAAGGTGCAATCATAAGGAGTGTTGTGTGAGCAGTTTTAATACGTGATTAATTATACTTCGCAATGATTTTCGTGATTTCACCATCAGTTCTAGTAACTTGTTTCCGCTTATGACGGTAGCCAAAATGGATATGATCCAGCATCTGATTCTATCCAGTTCCTATCATGTCTCCTACAAGCTACTCAGTTCTAACAACCGGCCACACGTTCGCGTCACTGAACATATCAGGATACTGGAATTAAATCTGACTCAAATTTGGCTGTTAGATTGAAAAAACAATAATCTACGTTGCTCCAAAAACTAATGCTGGAATACGTTCATTTGCTATACTACATCAATATAGGGAGATAGATTTCAGAACTGGATCAGGATAATTTCAATCAGAGGTGAGCTGAGCACGAAACAAACAGACATTCGGTTTATTTGTGCCGTTCCAGTCATTTATGTATCCGAAATAAATCTTGACAACCTTCGTTGTGATAGTGTGCAACAACGTGACAGTCTGCAAATTTAACTCTGATGCAAGCAACCTGTCCGGCCATCTCTCAGATGCCATTGAGAAGAACTTTTCTAATTTAGATGCCTTTATTATTATTTGACATCGGTTGTGAAGAATAAAGTAATTGAAGATATTTTGACCATTGTTTTATATACAATGTTGGGCATTCTATTATCTCTCACCCGAATTCTATACAGAATTTGATTCCGACAGTTATAAGCCTGAACAGACGCACAAGCGGATATTCAAAAAAGGATCTGATCTCATGACGATCTTTAAAACATGAGTTGGTAACCTTCCGACACACTAATAACCGCAATCTGGTTCTTGGTCAGTGCTCGCGTCTGTATTACATAAACGGTTCAGTCGATATGATGATTGACTGACCGCTTCTAACGATAATCAACCACTTACACCGAACAACTATCTCATCTAGTGTAAAGTCAATGACCATATGCACAATCCATATTGGTGTTAGGGATTGAATAGCAAACTGTCACACTGGATAACGAAGCTTCTATTTCATGCTAGGCACTAATAATGATGGCTTTGGAAACAGTGTAGTTTTTGTCCTGTGATCACAGAACTCCATTGGATAAAACTATACCTCCTTCATTTCAACGTATCCCGGTGTCATTTTAAGGTGTTTTGGCATCCATTTGTGATAAGTTGGTATTATGTGAACAACGAATTAACTTAGAGGCATCTTAGCTTCCAAACGGTGGAACAAGCGACAGGAACAGTTTTGTGACTCTGATCCTTGTAGATAATCAGATCAAAATGAGACTAGAAAATAACATTCTTTAAAGTTTGAATCAAATATTCTCGTCCTTTTGTTTTGAGTATAATATCATGATACCAACCGCGCATACTTTTACAATCTATTAGAGAGATCAAAATATGCCTGAATTGGTGGGAATATAATAACCTCAATTGTGATCAACTCTGCCCTATCAGACGGGGCCTATGAAGTACTAAAGCGCTAGTTGTGTCCGGTCTCTTGGTTAAGCTATGCCGAGGATGAAAGGGCTGATCACAACTATGTGATGTCAACTTATCTGCTAAGCACAACTTCATAAAGACAGTATTTTTTATTTTATTAGACTCAGAAAATTCTCCAAAAGGACTATTGAGTATGAAATCAATTTTTACCAATAAACATGGATATTGTGTATGGGATGGAGGGTATTCCATCATGTCGGCCTACATTTGACATGCTATTCAAACTACTTCTCCAGAGCACAGTGATTGGATTCTCAGTATTTCAGGTGGATGGAACTTGTTCTGTCGGTTTGTTCCTCCGAATTTTAAATATGTCCTCTAAATTGTAGCAAGTTCATTGTACTTCCGGGAAATTTATTTCACATGAGTTCGTTGTATGCAACGTGAAGTGGACAGCATGAAGGCGATGCAAAGCAGCTGAAAATTTCTTACACACCATTATCCATACATATCTGCCACCGCAAGTCGGGATTGACCACAGATAGAATACAAAAGTATTCACTATTTGATCACTTAATAACTGATTAGGCTTTCTGCACGATAGACCATAACCCGTCCAGTTTGCATTCTACTCCACCAGGTATTACTCAGAAGAAAGCCCTTCAACTTGCATAAGAGTTGCAAAATCCAAGTCCTAAGTATGATGGATTATTTTGTCCCTACTTGGCATTTACAAATTTTAAGAAAAGTAATTTTGTAACGTCGTCTTCGGACGCTAACAGTTAGGTATGTTTATTTAAAAGATAGAAATAAACGTGATTAGTTCATTCAGGTTTAGTCGGTAGAAGCAACTAAGTCTATCCAGTTCTTTAGGGGTATATGGAGAAAGGAGAAGGACTAAGGTCAATTCTGGAGATTTCCGATGACCTTTTTCATGCACCACGTGTCATGCCATGTTGCGTCATGACGACTTGATTGAGGTCAGGGTCCGGTTAATCAAGTAGGTTGGTTGGTGGCTGGGTCAAAGCAACTTGTGTGCGGCAATCGATTGATCCTGTTTGCATAGCGGTGGGTTCGGGATTCTTCATGCGACTGTTTCTGCCGTTTTCGAACCTAATTCGACTCGATTTGGGGCACTCCGTAGATGGTTTTATATGCATCATTGTATATCTGGTGTCCGAAGTGAGCCACAATCGCACTGGTTATTGCTTTCTTCCATTCCGTGTTTATCCAGGTCGGTTTATGTTCTCTGATCCTTTGTGAAAAAATTATCTCGTGGTTAGTGCTACATAACTTGCCGAACATGAGCAAATGAAGAACTACGTAATCATGGATGAGGAGAGGATGGGCACCTTATCCTAGCGGTTTGTGCAGAGTTTTGGTCGTAGAGTGGCGGCTTGACACGTTAGTGTGATTGCTTTTTTCGAACATCATTTTAGTAGGTAAACACTCTCATAGGCTTTGAATAAGAGCTGCAAGAACAGTTTTTGGTAGAACGCTTCAGTGTCCATTAATCCTAAATGTGGATTCCACGTTTCTTAGTTCTTTCTCCATTAGTAAATCTTTCGAGCTATAAAGGCCAGGTATTACCCGAAGTTTTGCTTAATTTTTTCAATATCTGAAGACGAAGTTATAGCAACAAGCTTGTTTGCTATATTGTTTGTCTTTTGACATTCTTACGGGAATCTTCCACTTGAAGTAGTAATAGTTCCAGCTTCACTCTTCTGATGAAGGTGCGCTCACAGAGTAGTGTTGAAGGTGGATATTTTCGTCAAACTTTACTTCGCTTCCTCGTGATTCATTTCATTGAACAGGATACATTTTATCACCTTGCCGAACGAGTCACCTGAAACAACATATATAGTATATTTTGACGAAAAAGATCTTCATTGAGACAACTTTAAAGTGTTATCTTTCCGGTTTGGACGACCAGGTTGAAGTTCAATTTGCACCGCCATTCGATACGAGGAGCTTATTTACCATTCTCATTTTCCTTCTTTGCAACGAATACGAGAGATACCTAGTTTTTAGAATTCCCTTGATAAGTACCATCAACACTTGGACTCTTAAAGAAAATTATTGGATTTAGTTGTCAATGATTGTGGTTAGAGTCTCAGGGGAGACAAAAACCATGATGTCACATCCCCATTCACATCCCAGAAGAGCCAGCCTTGAAAAACCATTACAATGCGATCTGTGGGTTAAATATTTCTAACCTTAGTAAACTCAACACCGGGGTCAGGGTTGTAAATATTACAATTATTATTATTATTATATGAAAGATTGAGGAAAATTTCTCAAAATCGTACGGCTCTTGGCGCTAACACGGATATGATTATCCGGTGATTGTTTGTAAAATCATTTTATACTTCTACTCCCGGGTAGGAATTCGGTCACAACACAAAGTTTGTATCGTTAACGAGTTTGGACAATGAACGAAATGACTATCCCATGGCATTGATGTTATACAACAATATTAAACAAATAAATTGTTTTTGGCAGACTATGAGTTAACTTAGTCTTTACGGTTTGAGCCTGTGCCTAGCGCAGTGTTTGGCATATAACAGGAGCTCATCGAATAACGTTTGTAGTCTTTTCAACTCCACAGTTTTTGTCTGTATGATTACCTTTTTCTAACTGCTTTTCCTTCAGTGTCATTGATGATCAGTCCTTCTTGTTCAGCCTTGACCGCTCATGTGTTATAAGTGCTTGAATGAACTAAAACATATACCATCTAAATCAGTGGTTCTATATACCTACAATATAAGGAGGGTTTTCGTTGAAGATAGCGGCAGAAACTAGCCCCAATCAAACACGAGTAACCATATGCTGTCTATGTGTGTGTAGCGGTTCGGTCTCTATCTATCAAATGGTTTTGACTGTGTGCCTAGACCAAAAATCAAATAGTGGAAATGAATTCAATGTGTGATCTCCTGAAAAACTGGCAATCTTATCCTCTTGAGACATGTTCCGCAAGATCAGATAGGAACGAGATGAGCTTAGGAGACGTTCAAGTGAAAAATGATCATGATCATTTGATTGCAATTAAACAACCGGGCTGTACGGCTTTCAGTCATTCAGTTATGGAGGCCTGTGCTGTGCAAACGCACGAAAATTTCTGCTGGTAGTGCTTAGAAAAATGCAGGACTATATATATATATATATAGTTTAATCGTCCCCTCAACCACTCAGAAAAAATGAACGATTGTTTAGATGATTTCAGCTGCAGTCACCTATCATGTCCGTTTTCCAGTTCATTGAGACTGGAGTGACCTGATTTTAAAGCATTGATGCGAACGCCCTTATTGTGTGCTGGCCCAAACTCCCTCTTGTTCCTGTTGCAGCTCATGAACGTGTGCGGTGACAGGTTAAATGGAGTGTGTTTGTGGTGGGGTAAAAGGTAAAACTGAATAAGAGTGTGTGGAATGGAAAACATACTCTATACTCACATCACTCCAGGGGAAGAATAAACCTTGTTCCAAGACAGTTCAACTGTCATCCGCGCGGTGAGAGAATGATGATTATCGGCGTTGCGTGGATTTTCACTGCCGACCTCTCAGGTCATTATTCACTTGAGTTAAGACATTCGGCCTGGTGATCTTTACTGGACTCCACGCAGTGTGCTGATAGAGGGTCACTACTGCATCGCTTGTTTTTTTTTCCTGGACTAAGTTGACACACACAGACAGACACTGCTTCAGACTGTCGTGCAGTTGATCACACCCGTTCGCTAAGGATTAAATTACCAGTCATAAGTCTTCGGCTTTTGGTCCGGTGATATATTGCCAGAGTAAAAAAAACTGGGACTTATCTTTTGACTGTACACTGATGGAAATCTATTTGTTCCCCTCCGGTTACATCATAGTCCAACTTCACAATGTGACTTACCTATCCCGAGTCACCCTTTCCTTAAACATCGGGGGATATGGACAGATTAAGGCAGTTAGCAAAAGGAGAAATAAGCACGACAAAACACAATCATTATGAGCGGTTGTTATCATCTGACTACTCTATGCGGATTTGGTGCATAAACTGAAACTCGTGAGAAAAGCTATCGAATGAAGAAGCAGCTGACCATCACTAACTGTTCACAATGACAACTAAGGCAATGTCGGCCCACAAACGTTAGTCACTAATATGTCAACCGAATAAAACGCACACTGCACCTGGGAAGTTACTGTTTTTAACGACAAAACTGCCAAAAATATAAGTGTCTTCACGATTCGCGAAGCAGAAGTTTCCTCGATCACCTCAAACCGAGCAATCCTTTATCACCTTAAATTGCGACACATTTGTAGTTTATTCAGTCCAACTTTCTATGCATGATTTGTCATTAATATAGTTCACAAAACGAAATCGAATATAGATTTTGTCGATAAGACGGGCCAGCTAAGCAGAACCTATATCATTCAACCACATTTCAAATGACCTGAGTCAACGTATCAGCCTCGAATAAAAGCTATTGAAATCTTCTGTATACCCCTAACAGCACATTACTGTCAAAGTCCTATAACGAGATTTGACTGTCTGCATCAAACCTCAGTTGAGCGTTTCCAGTCGGTACTTCAAGACAAAAAATTTGTGGCGAACTTTTTCATGCTCCTCGCTTTATCTAGAGTTTATCTAGAAGTGGCCCAAACAAATATTGGCTGTATAACAAACGCGCTGAGCTGTGCTTTGGACTTACTCTCTAGGTTCAAACCCGTGCACATCTCTTCGGTAGTAGGCCGCTGTGTCGGATACAACCATGCCATCGGAGACTGGGTTAGTTCATGGGCTAGGGTGCCTCGTTATCGAAGTCAAACAGTAGGTTCTTGTGACTATAGGGATAATCCTATTTACTATTCACCAGACAGTACAGCCATAAAAAAAGGTTCCACAAAGCATGCTTGTCCAGCCTTGTATCAAGCATATGGTGGGCTGACTTGAATCAGGTGGCAGGTTTTATTTCGCAGCGAAAATGAATTATTTTTGAAAAATAACGATGGCAACACGTTTCACCTGGGGGGTGGAAAAACTGGTCGATAATACATACATACATACGGATTTTATTGCAACTCAAAACTAACGATTCACATACGAAGGTTATATAGAATTTGCTGAGTCACTTTGGGAACAGACACTGGATTGTTACTACCCGGCNTTAAAAACGAGTGGTACACTAAAACCACCTCTAGATATATTCACAGGCGATTGATTCACTTCACGAAGACATCAATTCTAATTGTTTGTAAGACCAGACTGGTGAGCTGGCACATTGGACACCGGTCGAGTTTAGGTCATTATTCATAAATGATCACTTTGTATAATCAGTAGAACTGATCCATGGAGTGAACTTGAGGAAGGCTTTTTTCGTTGGAAACGTGATTCACGCCCACATCTTTATTTAAGGGTAATCATGATCATCACTCTTTCTCTCCGTCAGATCATGAACAAGTCCGAACAGACTTCGATTGTCTGTGTTCTTATTCCTCTAGCTAATAAACGTGCCCTTCGAAGTCACCACAGACCGAGATATGATCGGGGAACGGCAATTAATGGATTACCGGAATCCGAAAGGTAGGTAGAGGAATGACGTAATCAAACGCTTTCCTCTGTCATGCATAGACTGAAGACGGAGAGAATAACTGCGACAAGCATTATCAGCAACGAACAAAATGGCACATAGATAATTCACCAAACCAGTTGGGAATTAGTGAATCCCTCTAGGCACAGCATAGAAAGACTGATATGAGTGAATGTGGATCAGGGAGCATACATTATTGTTCCGCGTCTACCTCTGAATGAACCTCTACTATCGGAGTTTGTGGGACATGAAAAAAGACCAAATACGTAGCAATGGTGGTGCAATTGGGAATATTTACATCTGAAAATATGATACAGAAGAGGAAAATGTATAGAAAATATTCTGCAAAAACCGCAAGAAATATAATACAATCTGGTACATCTGGTAAAATTGCAGTGTTTTCAGTCGCACACGATCGGGAAAAATTGAAGGGCAGGACGGGGAGAAAAAACTCAAAACGAAAACGATAGTTCTCAGGAATCTGGACTCTAACGGTGCAACGGAGAGAAGACCAGAAGCGATGCACCAATCACATGTCTGCTCGAGGTTCAATCGGCGGGATTCTGGATACAAGGCAGGAGTGGAGTAGGTGGGGGATTTCTCACCGTTGAACGCACGCAGATTGCACACGAAATTCGACCAGTTCGCAACCGCGAATCAAATTCTGCACATCTTCCACCTCCAGTTTCGAGCACGGAACACCTTGAACTTCCAAAAGACGATCGCCAACGTGCAATACATCCCACAGTTTCACTGTACAACGCACGCTTCCTAGACGACTGATGAAGACACCTGGAAATAAAATAAATAATTAGTGAACATGAGACAGCCGCCACCAACAGGCAAATTATCAAGGTGACAATATCGAACGGAAGACCTACCTTGTGTATCGCGTGCAATGAAAAAGCCAAACTGATTTTTGGCACTGGCGCGACGCAGTTGCAAACGAATGGACCCATCCGGATACGTGCTCAGTACGTGGTAGGTTAAACCATCGGTTGTATCTTCCAGAGGAGAACCTCTACCGGTAAGGGAGGCTAAACCCACTTGGGAAGGAGCTGGGTCTCTGTCGATAAGTGAAGCACAATCCAGTCGGCACGGAGCTGAGTGCTTATAGTCCTCTGATTTTTGAAACACGGAATTAGTGGACTGTTGATGAGGTCGTCGTGATAGATGCATCTTCCTCGATCCCACTCGTCGGAACTTAAGCTTCCCATGGATAGACAGATTTGCACTTTTGCAAAGCATACTGGGGGAATCGGTTGCTTTGGTCAACAACTCAGGATGCGATTTATTCAAGCTCCCGCGAGAAGATCGATGAAGACGTTCTGCACTTATCGCCCGACGTAGGTTACCGAAAGTCCGACGTAGGCTGCTCATTACTTGAGAGGAACCAAAACTCGGACGGAGAGACCTGTGCGGAGGAAAAAACGCGTTAGAAACGGAGTGACAGTTCCGAAATAAATGATTGTAAATTAGTGTGTAAAAATTGAACGTGATCAGCATAGTTTCACTCACTTGGGATGTGTTTCTTCGGTTGAACAAGGTGTACCTATGACAATAAAAGAAATCAGGTGAATCAGTGAATAATATGCTATACAAAAATAAAAAGTTATTATTTATTTCTGTATAAACTGTATGCTGTAAACTAATGGTTTGTTAATCATAAAAATGAGCAACGTCAACGTACCGGTGGATGAGGGTGGGGTGGTTTGAGTTTCCACTGTCCTTTTCTGAGCCGGAGCTCGACCGAGTTCCCAAGGCAGGGACACGGCCGTGTATGTAGTTGGCAACAATGAAGGAAAGCCCGATGGCATAGGGACAGGACAAATGGGAGATAATCGACGGTACATTGAAACAGAATGGGTTTGTTGTTCCACCGGATCTGCACTGCTTCGTCGCCGATAGTAACGCGGATGCGCTTTCACAAAAGCACCCATTGTTGTGTGTACAGGTCTGATTTCTGCGCTATCGATGGTCGAATTTGAATGGCGCGGTTGTTTAGCGGCTGAAAGTGATGCATCCAATCCATCACTTCCACGACGCTTGGCAGATACGTAGCCAGTGGATGCGATGGAGAAGCAACTGGAATCGGTCAGCTGATTTGAAGTCCCGGAGCTAGATTCACCGGCATTATCGTCCTCACTGAGCGAAGATTTAATCGCACTATTCAGAAAAGAAACACCTCGGACACGAAAGTGATTTCGTATATCACTAGTAGAATGCATACTCGTTGCCTTTGAAGACTTGCTTGCGCGGCAGCTGGAAGTGCGTAATGGTAGTGGGAAAGTGTTTTGCAGAGAACGTCGACGGTCGAGCGATTTTTGTTGCGTAGCTCGCTGAACTGGAGTCCAGACTGCTCCGGATCTGAGCGAATAAAAATTTTAATGTGATGAAGTGAGACAGTTGGCAACAAGTTCTTTGGAGTTTGATTTCTCGTGACTCATGTGAGTAATAACATCAATTAGTCTACATGTGACCTCGGCAACACCGGGGCAACTTAATTACTTCAATCACTAAATTGGCAATACACGGGGTCAACTCAAGTCCGCTTATGTTGCCTTTCAGACCGAGAGGACGAAAGACAGTCACCCCCTTATAATTGCATTATTCTTTTTGTGAACCACTTTAGTTACTACTCTTTTCTAGATTCTCCTCCTCCTCCTAAACACACGAACACGGCCTCCAAGGGCAAGCAGGTTACATATCAACGTCGTCTGGTCGGTCGAATCGATCGCACATCCTCATTACCTGTCACGATGTATATAGTTGTTAGTGTACCGAGGCAATCAAGTGTCGTTGCAAATAGGCATGGTTTGTGGTAAAAACACCCCGCGGATTGATTTCGATTTCCGACGGCTTAGCTCGCCATTCAGTAATCGATTATTTGACCTGTGAAAACCTTGATATTGATCTAACCAAAAAAAATTAACTGCAAAAAATATATCAACCCAGATCAGTTCGTTTAAGAAATTTCAGAATTCACGATTCGCTAGGTTATGATATATTCAAGTCAGACGTTCGACGAATGAATATCTAACATGAAAATTAACTCACGTGTGAGTAGTTTCGCCTTTGATGGAATCCACATGATCGGAATCTTTATTGTGCTTGGGAGTGGTGGATACATCCAGATCGGGTGCGATATTGTTGTTATGCAAAGCACGTAAAGGTCCACGAGTCTTTCGTACGGGCAAATTGCTCGTGTGTATAAATGCCATGTTTCTTTCAAAACAAAAGGTGCAAATCAAATGTAATTCCAAACAGTGAAGACGAAGCACCAAGGAAACTGGCAAGCCTACGATCGAGTGCACTCCGTCGACCGAGATGAACAGTCACTGATTAAGTGGGCTCGTGCCGGGTTAGAAAAAGCGTTCTGTCGACCACCTTCACCCCTCCCAACACAGGCCATTTCTGTCCTCGCTGTGTCAGCCAATCAAATTCCTGCTGACACCGACCAATAGAATCAAATCGTTCGGATGTTTCCCTGGGGGCGCACGTGGCCTCGAAGTGGCTACCGAGGCCGGCACACGTATTCTAGTCTAATAACAATATTAATAATAATAATAATGTGTACCCACAAATAACAATATATTTCATTGCACAACTAAGAATAAACTGCAACGACGAATCGCTGAGTACCTAAGCGATCCCTGTCTTTAATTATGTAGTAATAAAACAAAAGCGTAAGTTTCAATCCCATTTAGGGTACTAACACTTCGATCTGCCAAACAGTCTATCTCGAAGAAGTAAAAGATATTCATGCTGGAGCATAACGGAGTGGAAAACAGCACACCAATTTTCCAGAACCATCGAAAGCAATAACTATGAAATGGATGCGTTTGTCCTTTAAAAAAACGTTAACTGCTCATTCCGTATCCATGAACAAAATGTTATATGAAAGATAATAAATCATTTATAATGAAAGGATCGGATGTTAAATTAATCAGTACCTCGGATTCAGAGAACCAAGGACATGAAATCATGGAGATAGTTTAACAATGGGGTGAGATTCACAAACATCATACATAGTCACCCTTGAGGTAGATATTTAGACAAGTTTAATTGATAACTTCCGCGAATCAACATCCATTTGATGCACTCAGCTTCGCAACTTCTAGTAACCTGCTCAAAACAAAATATACATATGGAGTTCCCGTGCGTGTGCGATGAAACTCAATGTGGCAGTAACAGATCAACACAGATGTTGCCGAGGAGGACGTACTTCAGTTTGCTCTGTGAGCTCCATGCCTGATGCCGTTACCTATTTTGTACACTCAGTCATTTCGGTTCTAAACAGAAGATGTAAGACCGTCAGAACGGTGTTCAGATACTAGAAACTCATTCAGCAATGTTATTTGATTGATATTGATTAGTTTGATTACCGAAAGTGATGTTACTCCGAACCTTTTGCACACTGATCCACGATTACTTCGTAGATCGAAAGTCTTTCATGTGCTTCAGTTGCAAGAAATCTACTCATTCGATTGCTTCTGGTGCTCTACACTGAGCGATTTTGTCCTCATTTTTCTTATCACCGTATGTTAAACAATTTCCCTTGCTGGCAAATACTCCGATGATGCGGTGCTCAGGATGCAAAGCAATCAACTCTGAACAATCTTTCGTAAATGAGGATCTTAAGTGGTCCCTGTAATATTAACCATTATCACCTTGACTTCCCACGATTATACAAGTTAACATAGGCCATCCGTGCTTGAGGACATTCTGTAAAGTTAGAAAGTTGTCATATGCTTCACAGCGATTAGGACCACCTTCTGCTCCTCACTAGTTGATTGTGAATTGTGTAAATGCATGCATACTCCCTTTTGGTTGTACTATTCTCTAGTGATTTACCCCGGTCTGCTGAATAAGAATCACTTACTAGCAAGATCCCTAAAAATATATCTAAATGCAGTGACATTGTCACAGACGCACATACACACAGACACACGCACTTTTGGGCTCTAAAATGGACAACCACTTTCAAGCGCGTGAGAATTTTACATCCAAAATACCCGCATTTATCCAGTATTCATTAGACAACGAATAGTCGAAAGTTCTGTCGACGTCGCTCGCACTCTCAGAGTTCATACGTTTATGTTCACTTACCTCTTCATGTTGTAATTCTGTAGTACCATATCTCGCACGTCTGCTTGTTGAAAAGGAGAAAGTTTCCATAGAATTATATAACTCCTTGCTTCGTTGAAAAATCCGATCTGTGATACAAGATAATTTCATTCTGTTTCATTTTTTAAATTTGCATCTACAGGTATGCTGCAAGTGGCGGGAAATCCTGACCACTTTTTTCATAAAACCAATTCGATTGAACTTAACTTGATTTGAGAATATATTATAGCTTTATATGATTCATACTCTATGGGGTCTCGAGAAATTTCACCCAGAATAGAGTTTGGATGTGTGTTTGTCTTGTCCTAGGTCAAATAAATGCTTTATGAAGATTTTTTCACGCAGTTGTAGCTTATTATGCAATTATACATTACAATAGTAATGGTGGTAGTGGTTGGTAGTAATCATGGTTGTGTTGTTAGTAGTAATAATAATGAAAATACTGTGCATATGAGTTTTTGNACCATAAATGGCGGGTTTTGTGCAAGCATTCTGAAGTTTACCCTTCAATCTGACGAATAGTGAACAACTGTTCTATTCCTTACTGGGGAACACCAGGGAATACAAATACTCTAGCATGAGCACGGGAAGGGTCTTCCTTGCTCACATTTTAAGTGAATTTTTCTGCACTAAACAGTAGTGAGCAACCAACTAGCCCCGGCTGTTAATCCCAATTACCAAAGCTACATTCATTCCTCCTTTAGAACAAAACTATTAGTCAGATCCTCGCTCGTATCCAAACAGTACCATTCCCAGATGGGCGGTCGGCAAGATCATTAATGACCCGGCAATGATGTAGATGCGATACCCCCCTCCCCCCCAACAGATTCATCACGGTTGCATGGTGAACATGGAACTGGGCTAACCAGCCGGTACTTTTCTTCTCTCCTCAATGACTATCCGCTTAGTCCTCGCCAAACGACCTCAACCATCGATACGTAAGGGTAAATATAACTGACTGGGTGGTATCTCTTTCTACTGGACAACATTGTTGCTGTTCCTACTGTTGTTATTATTCCTCCCGTTGACCTGATCCGAAGACTGACACCAGGTGTTGTTTTCTGATCGAGGAGCAATCCTATAAAATCGTTACACAGTCGAGCGTGCCATTGTCCGGGTTTCTGTCCCCCCCCCCTTACAGTAGTATAGAGGTGGGGGTTGTAGGGAGAAACAAATGTTTTAGAGGTTACTTGCCGAAAGATGTCCCGTTCTCGTGTGGCACTGCGAGTGTTTATCTAAAACCAGGTTTACACGATGAGGACAATGCCCACATTCCAGTTTGAACTGGACAACATTTGGATGTACCAGAGTGGTTGTTTGTATTCCCCAATTCAGTCTTTGCAATCACTGTCTACCTACGGAGATGTAAAAATCTTTCAGCACTCTGCACCCGATTCGCTGGATTCAATTTCGGTCATTGTACATAAGTAGCACCCAAAATACTAAGTGTAGTCAACGCTAAGCCCCAACCGGAATATGTTAATTGGGGATATTTTTTTATAAAGCTACTAAAAAATTGATTTGAGCTTATTTTGCAGTATCACTACGATGGAATATAAGTGCTTTAGTGTTACAAATGCTATCTTTATGCATTTCCACTAGGCTATACATTTACGAACACTGGGATTATTGTCCCATTATACGACCACGAGTGTTTTATCACCAATCAGGGAGATTCTGAAGAGTATGCATAACCCAGTCCAGTGAATAGAATTCATACGCCTTTGAGTTACTTACGATTTCTCCCCAACTCCAAACGTCATTGAATCTATTTAAGCAATTTGGACAAACATGTCAGAGCGAGTAAATCAATTCGGTGTTTGAAGCAGCGTGTTTCAAACATTACGAACAAACGAATGTCAAACTTCTTTTATAGTAATCAATCGTGGGTATATAAAAAGCGACGTTTAACTCTCAAATCCCTGACCAGAGTTTTCCCAATTAACGAGGATTCTGTAATATTGACGTTACTATTATACTTGCCATGAAATCATTATGTGATGGTTGACAAAGCCCCCTGGGTGGGACTTTTCAGTAGTGTGTACTTTCGGCCTTCTGTGTGTCGCTTGAAATGTGAAATTTCGGATTGACTGACGCAAATCTCAATTAACTCTAAGCTACATCATTGGCGTTGTGCTGCCCGATCGGATAACCACAATAACTATTTAGAACAACTTTAAGCAAAAATTTAATGAAAATGGTTTATTTATTTAATTACGATCTAGAATACTTATCCGCTCTGTGTCGAATCACAATATTGGAAGATATAATTTCAGCCGAAATCTGATCCAGGCAAATCGGCAGCCCCTTGCACGACGGGGGAACGCTGTGCATGCTTTTATTAACTGAAATTAAAATCTTAGAATTTTCACCCGTAGACTACATCGAAAGGCAGCATTATCGATTATTCTTTAAGAAGATTCTCCGATTACTGAGATCACCCGGTAAGGTATCCGTAATATCTGCATTTGATTGTATTCGAAAGTATTATCCGCGCGGAATTGGAGTATCGTTTTGGTCATCTGTATTAACTGAAATTAATTATTTTTCCTTGTGACAAATTTCGCTTGGCTAGATGGATTTTTCATCTAAATAGCAAGTATTTGAACCAAATAATACACTCGTCTTTTTTCGGAAACACCTGGCCCTTAATATTTACGAACAGATGTGGCAATTGATTCATGGAACCACTGGACATTTTCAAACGTCAACAGAAAATAGGTTGTTTCAAAGCGCACGTATATGGTTGGGCTTTTACGTCACCGAATGCAAATCAGTATTGTGTACACCTGCCACGGTAAATCAGGGGAAACGTTAGGTTACACAAGCCGCAAGCGTTCTCCACAGTTTGAAAACAAATCCCGTATACGGACGGAAAGTATCCTGCTGGGTTAGGGACCAACTTTCACCATCGAATGACCACAACGCTCCAATGAGAAGTTGGCATTCGGGAACACATGCATAAATACAAATATGTATAGATCTTTGTCGGAAATTACGTCATAGTAACTCTTAAAACCACATAAGTAGCAAGCCCCATCGGTCATTTACCCGCGAGGGCACTTTATTTAGAGTCACTTATGAGGAGAAATGACTTGAAGCAGCTGTCTAATCCGTCCAAAATGACAAGCAAAGACTGATATATGGCAGCCATATGTCTCTTGTAGGACCGGATTATTTCAAGCTTACATATGTGGACGCATGGGTGTTCGAAATGCTTTCTCGTTCTGTCAAACGATTCCATAATGGAAACAGATGTATCAGAACCAGAACCGCATAGCAGTTTGGAATGCTTCAATAGATCTCGTTCTGTCAGGGCGAGAGAGAACGAAAAACACTGTGGGTTATTCATGCAACGCTAGACGTTACTTCCAATTGTTAACGTATTTTTGCGAAAGATTCCCAAGCATATTTGTAATGGAATTATATCTCATTTTTGATAGTTTAGTATGAAATTTGGGATAATTCGAAAGTATATCCTTGTCCATATAGACCGAAATTTGGTTGTAATAATAATGTTTCCAAAAGAGATTCAGAAAAGTGGGTTAACACCCCCAAACGCAAGGAGTGTAAAATATATTTTACCGGTTTACGAACTGTTTGATAGCATAAATATGATCCCATTACCGTTACACTAATTGCAGTTTCGTTTCTCGTAAAAAGAAGATTGAGTAACTCAAAAACACTGGTTATCAACATGATTTCCAAATAGCCGTCTATAAATGACGCCTTGATTAATTTATTTTATTCTGTTTAGAAATGCTTTCCAAAGGATTTTAATGTTGTTACTGGTTAATATGAACGCTTTGAATTTTATCAAGTCCGAGTACGAGATAAGTAATTTGCATGAGTCAGTCACAACTTCTGTTTGTATACACTTCACCGTAGGTGACAATGTCACATCGGTGGTATTCGTTTACGTATTCTGCGAGAGCAATCAGCGTTTTAAATACTGTGATGCTAGTCTAGGTTGATATTTCCTTTACCGCATCGACAGCTATTCACGATTGCCTAAACTTTGAACCATCATCAAATAATTATTAACGAATACATTTTTTATGGCTGTAACCCGAACGTGATCCTGAACTACGGATCCCTCATTCTTTACATTGAAATGTAGAAAGCAATCTTATTTGGGCTGAACCAAAAACAATGGACTGCGCAACCATTCAGTGAAATCCTAGCAGTTCCGTAACCTGGATTTATCTCTCATGGTCACGTTTAGTCAAAGTATCGACGGAACTGTCCTACCGTTTTATCGTACGAGTCATTTCCAGCTCACAGGAGACTGTACAAGGAGAAACTTCATATTCAAATCGTCTCTCACTTTTTTGATTGCTTTAACCTTGATAAATTCTTAAAGACGCTAACAAAACTGTGACTGAGATAGCTATTAGCTCGGCTTCAGCAATACTTAAGGCCGATTTATCTACCTTATCCCCTCTGTTTTGCTTCATATCGATTAAATTTACAATCTTAGGCCAAACAAGGATTTTCATCCCATTTTTTAAAATATGATTACTTTTCATTTGTCAAATATAAAATGGCGTCATCAAGTATCAAATAGGAATTTACAGCCAATTAAAAGGTTATTACATGCATACATATTTAGGATTAAACAGTCGGTTGTGTTGGGATTCCGCTGGCCTACCACCACCTCTCGCCTGGGCAAGTGATTTCAGACTGTTTTGTTTATTTTACTCCGAGGAAGCGATCGGAAAAGGGGATTTCCATAGAGATGAACGGTTTTACTGAATAAATACATTCGTTTTACTTAGCTGGAAGCAAAACAAGCGGAAGGCTTTAAGCCATTGTACAGCTGTTCTAACTCTCCTTGGTTTCATCATCAATAGTTACCTATCGATTGTAACAGGATTCGAATCTGAGATCACAGAACGAAAGCGAATTACGCAATCGATCACTGAACATCTAACCGGGCTGTTTTACTTTATTTTTATTTTTTTATTTCTCATTTCTTTTAATGAATACACAATGGTACGAAGTTCAGGAAAAGGGAAGCGGCCAATCAAAGGGCTGCAATGCAACACATAAATGGAATGTCAGGCGGTAGTTGTGGGATTCGAACAAACGTCTTCGGTGGTGATAATTTAGTGAGATTATCACCGAGCCACCGTCGCCCTCTGTCAGTACACGATTTGCGGCAATCCCTGTTGGCGAGCTGGCATTTAAAATACATTTGAACTTGATTCGAGTTAATTTTTTCTCACTCTCTGATCATTCGACCGTAGAACTTCGAACTGAACAATTGGTTTGATTGAAGAGTAGTTCGAGCAGAATCGTTGTCTTTATTGCTATTTGTTTGCTGTTCTGTATAA
>UZAN01040113.1:56421-79164 GCA_900618425.1 Echinostoma caproni | reverse complement strand
TTCAAACTCGTTTCTGAATCGAAAGCTTTTGCTTGCTTACTGCTGTAGTGACCATGATTGTACGAAGATAGGAGCAATCCACGAGGACGTTTTCCGTTCATATTTTCTTCACAATCANNTCCTCAATTATGCATGACTGGTTGGAAACTGAACCCGTCCTGTTGCCAACCCTCAGTGTAGGGTGAAAGGGCTTCTGGTACGTGATTTGATAATCACTACCAGCTTGAATCGATCTATTAGGGAACTTGGAGAACAACAAGAGGCAAGAAAAGAAAACTGCCGTTGCGAGCCTGTTGGTTGAAGAACCGCTACAGAACGATCACGTCCAACAATTCACTCGCCAAATTAGTGGGATGAGATTGTATTTCTCATTCTTGTTTCAGCAGAACTTGGTGCTCAGTTATTGAGTATAACATCTAAGGAATTGTGAACGCCCGATTAGCCGTGGTGATATTCTGTTCTGTGCAACCTGGCCTCACTTGAGACTGAGCCTCTTCCCCCTATTTGAACAAGAACGCCGCACTGGAGGAAAATGGCAGTGATAGGTGCGCAAGTTGTGAGCGTTATGCCGGACTATGGACCATGGACTGGTTTTGGCTGGTAACAGTTATGTGTAACCTGGCCTGACCTAACCAAAAGTGTTTTAATGTACTATTTCATGGTCACATTTTGTTCTGTGTTTGGTGGATTTTTGACTTCTTTTCGGAATGCATGGAGTACATGCTTTGCTTTTCTCCCTTAATTCTCGTTTGAACATGAAGTTGTTTATAGATATACAGATAATCTGTTCTAAAATTTTAATTAGTATCTGTGTAAAATGTCCTAAAAGAAAGTGACAGTAGTTAGACTTCGGTAGACCTGATCAACAGTCAAGAAATAAAAAAGTTGAAGGGGGGGGGCTGACTGTCGATCAGGTCTACCATAAATGGATGGTGCACCTCCCAAATAATTTCCGTTTTGTGGAGAGTCGGAAGAAGCAGGCGAGCCAGTTTACCCGNCCCGCCTATATATTATCGGGTCCTATAAATGTTATAACATCTACCAGTTAATACCCATTTCTCTTTTGTTCCCGCAGTACAGCATAATGAAATTCATTATTGATCATTCTATCAAAATGTTAATATTCAGGAGTAAGTAAAATATAAAATTTTCGCAAAACGTTTCGCATTTAACTTTGGAACTGATGTAAAATAGTATATTTAAACTAGATTTTTTCATAAAATTACCTTTGTTCTCCTGCAATACACATAGAGGAATTGGAAAAATCACAATTCTTAAAGTAATTTTTCACAGAAAATCCGATTTTGGAATAGATAATTCATTAAAGTCTGTATTTCGATGACCTGCCCCCTTTTGACTCAACGGTGACTCTCGAGTGTACACCCGTGCTGCCTGGGTAAGATCAGCTGGTCCCGCTGGAATATACCACGACATCAAACAAGCAAAGGCCTCTCTATGTCCTGTCATTTGAGTTTGGCGGTAGAGGTGATATATATCTATAACTATAGGTTTATAGTCCCTTTCACATTGTTCCACGCATGATCCTTCATATAGGTCTTATTTAGAAAGTGCGAATTCCGGAACGAACTGGGAGCACAAAGTGCGATGCTGTGTTGGCAGGAAAATACATATATAGCTATAACTATAGCTATATCTTAAAATGTTGTCTACAAAATATCTCTGCGTACCTAAGATCAAACGTGCAGTAAAGAAATAACTTCAACAGTCGGTGTTAATCATGGCGCTCCACGGAACCTGTAAATCACTCGTAGTCCTCCTACAGACCCCCTAGTAGGGATGTCAATTGCTTTTCACTTGATACAATATAGTGTGTCTCTATCCCTTCGTAGCTAGACTCCATCCAGACTGTTTTCTGTCTCCGGTTCACACCAGTCTTTTTCAGACACGCCTACCCAGCCGCCACGTGATCCTGCTTAGGAGAACGGCCACGAGAAATAGAAGTTCGAACGCTCTCAAAGAGCATCGCAAGCATTGGAGCTTGACCTCGTCCGGAGAGATGGCGTGAATAGAATGTGTACAGAAAGCAGCTACTCGGCTTGTTGCGGGTTTACGGTCACAGACTTACGAACAGCGACTCATCAGCACGGAGCTATACATAGAGAGTTACAAAAATATTCGTGAGGACATCCTACTGACTGGAAAGATTATCCGTGGTGACTTGGGGCAATAGTTGTAAGAAAAGTTTCCACTGCGCAGCAATGCACGCACCCGCGGTCACCGTCTCACGCTTCGAAAACAGGAATCCTCTAGATTATCATCGGTGTACCGTCTATCCAGGAGAGTGACTAATATTTGGAATATTCTCCCGGCGGATGTGGTGGAAGAGGACAATGGTGACAAATTCAAACAGCGTCTTGATGATTTCCTATTGATGAGGCGACAAACTGATAGGTAGCTAGTCCGGATCCAGAGGAGAGAAGGCTCATACAAAAGGAGTCCCAACTGCCTTTCATTCCAGAAGATGAAGGTGAAGGTGACTGTGCAAGAAACTGGACTCTCTTTGGCACCAGCCGCCAGCCCTAAGAACTGACCTGCCTTGACATGAAACGATTTGGTTATAGACAGTTACAAGTATTCTGGGGCTCAGAGCTTTTCTTTGCTTTCAAAACAACACACGCGGGGAAACTTTTGACTTGCCTAAAACTCTATCTGTATGTGATCTGTTTCCCGAATCAAAGAGCGAAAGACCTCTGAATGTTTGACTTCCACTTTACTTTGATTTATCTTTCATTCTCTGTCTTTTGGTTGCTGCATTGTCTCTATGTGTTTTTAAAAATCGGTGTTGTATATATATATATACATATATATATATATATATTATTGGCGCTGCATTCCAGTGGTGTTTGGTTGTTGACCATCGGCTGATTCTGAGAGGCTAACACAAATATTTGTCACTGTGACTTACTGGCGCTTGTGCCTGTACGAGCTTTTTATTATTTGCCTTTAATATTACGGAAAAACAGGTGTACTCAAGTGCATGTAGGATGTCCAAAATTTGCCTCTTATCAGGTATTCCAATAATGCGATTTTCTGAATATATTATGCAACTTTATTATCCTGTTTGGTACACTGAACATTGTGGAACACATAGTAATACGCCAGATGTAACACATATTTAATATCTTTGCCTTAATCCATACAATAGTTTATTCCACTATAAGAGAAGTAAAAGAAAAACCCTTTTCTTCTGATCATCTCCAGTGTTGGGTAAATCTTTACATGCAACACCAACCTTTTTCTCAAGTTTTATTCTATTCGCAGTCGCATCCGTTGGGACTTGAGGGTTTCAAATGTGTCTACAACCATTATCACACAAAGTCGTCATATATTGACCGGGAGAACACAATTTAGCAGACAAACTCTTTTTTGGTTCTATATCAACTGGCTAGATACAGCACAATTTGTAATAGATTAAACCAACGGTGAGAGAAAAAACACATGCGGAGGAAATCAGAATTTAAACAGATACAACATAATTTAATTTTGCTTGTTCTGCGAGCTGGGCTATTTGCTTGTAAAAGTTTCCTTAACAGCCTAGGTGGCATCAATACTTCCGAAGTGGCACTTCACAGACCATGTTTTCTGTGCTTGCAACTAATTTTGGGATGAATTATCATCACGTGAATCGATGCTCGCGGTGATGGCGTTACATCAAATTTAGCAATGTGAACCCCAAAATGATGAAATTGATTATTTAAAAATATTATAAATGCACGTCATTCGGGCATGAACTGAATTACTTTTTATGATTGTAACTTTTTTCCTTTATTGTTTTGCACTCTACAGCAGTTACACAATGAATTGATCTTCAGCGACTACAAAGTTCAACCGGTTAGAAGAAAAATCTAAATTTATAAATATGATGAACTTTATTTGCTTGACTTCTTTTGAGTGACGGATTCCTGGCTGCTGTCGTATTTGTTCTTTTTTACTCATCCTAGTTTCTAAAATAATTGGTCTATCACTTACTTTCACTGGTACCGTTTTCTTGAGTATATTAAAGGAATAGCTTATTTTTTTCTAATACTAAGCAGCTGTTTCATCCGACCATAATAACAGTAAATGCATTCAAGTTATCTTCAAGCACAGAATTTTTTAAATTTAGCAAACATGTACAAACAAAAAATATTCCCTCCATGGTATGATAACTTATGTGAAAAGGGTCATATAAACAGAATAAAAAATACTATTTGCTCTGGATAATGACAATATTCGACCGTAATTTTAGTTTGAAATATATGCAGTCAGATAAAAGTCGTTGTCACGTCAGATTTATATAAATCGGGTATACCATAAACGGGGAGTAAGACAATAACAGAGTAAACAAGTGATTGCTGAGAATTCTTGGTTTACCATTTGATTATAGGAATGATCAAATAGTGACTGCTAATAAACAGTTTCGTCGACTGATTCACTTGCCTGATCGAATACTGGTTTATTTCATCTAGCTCCAATAGAATTTACTTTTTGTCAAACTGCCTACAAAATACCGTAGTAACTGAAACGTCGGCATATCATGGTCCCCATCCACACCGAAAATGTCTTGTTCGTAACAAATAAACTGGTTTTAATTAAATAAGAATCGAATACAAAAAATCACAACGAACCCCAAGTGCAGTTGTTATCAACTGATCAGGAAGGCCAATAGGCTCGTTTGGGGGTTTCAACGACGAGATATGGAGTGAAAACATTCCACAGATAAAAGTGTGCGGAACATGTTTGCCGTTCGGGATTTCCATTTGAACATCTGTCCCAAAAATGACAGTTCAAGGTGGATCGGAAATAACCATTAGGATGTTCACCGTAAAATGCGAGATATAGAACGTAATAATTAGTTTAGTGTTTAGGGTTGAATAATTTGTCATGTGCTTGACCGTTTGATTTCCAGTTGGAACTTAGTGTCAGTTGCATTCTATTCGAAGAGCTGACCGTAATTTTACCAACTTTTAGGCTTCATAAAGCATCCATCTAAGCCCACCTTACTTTCATTGATTAGGGATAAACGATCTCTGATTTTGTTTTCCATCTAGTTTAGGAAATTTGAGGGGGTTACATCTGTATTTTTTCAGCTTTGTCTTCAATTTCTTAAAGATTCCCATCACAGCATTTCGAACAAACACAGTTTGGCGAAACAATTGTTTCTCAGTAATTCCTTCTCAAGCCGTTTACAGATCACATAGGTAACATTAGAAAACAGATCACACAGTGAGACATCCCCAATCATGAGTAAGAGTTTGTCATAGTCAACTGGTATTTGTCATTTGATTGGTTACGGCATCAGGGTAACCGGATGGCGGACACACTCGGGACCGATTGATCACAGGCCATGGAAGTTGGAGTAACTGAGCCAAACGCTTTTGGGCGCAGAGGTCAGGGGTCAACTTTCCCGATCGCTTCGGCTATTGCTGGAGTGCGCAGTTGAACACCCTTGCACTTGGTGTGCGGGACACGATAAACAACTCTGAAGGCGACGTCCGGATTTACTTGATGTCCGGTGTCGACTAAATGGGCTAGAATGGAGCTGTTTATTGATCCGGTCTATCCTAGTCTTAACCAGCATGCGTGATGCTCTTTGATCCAGGTAGATAGCTGTCGTGCCGTTCCACCAACATAATTGTTTCGCCAAACTGTGTTTGTCTTCAATTGTTGTCGGATAAGAGCGTTTAATTTTAAACAATCATCGACCATGCACTTTTGCTGTCTTCTGGTCGCCTTTTTGAATGAAGGGGTAAAAACAAGACTTCAAGTGCCGAAAGCAGTACCAAATTGAGAATGGGGAATTCAATTAGAATAAATTCGCAGTAGAATTGAGTAAATGCATAAGTGCCACTAGTTACTACTTGTAACCATATCACTCAATATATCAAACCATATACACATTGGATTACTTATAAGGATCTTATGGGATCTACATGACCTAGCATCTGTGTCCTCGTAAAAACATACTAAGTCTTAGTTTGAGCACTCTTTGCTCTTGTTCAACACTCGCCTGATTCGGAAAATATCGCAGACCACATAGTATGCGCAACATATATCCCAAACAACATAATATAACAGAGTTCGAGAAATTGCTTCAGTGGGTGGGCGCGAATGCCCACATATTTTTGCCTAACCGCCGCATTACTTGTACGATTGTCTCACTAAACTCGTACAATCTGGTGTAGACCACCGCGTCCAAACACCAGTAATCTAGCTTTTGTAATATTCCAGTGACTTCCAGTCGCTGCACTAGGTAGCAGCACCGACCAAACTACTGTGGCATACAACGAAACATGCATAGGCGACGGCGCCATAAATGTCTCGAATAGACAGATCCCGACGCTTCATCTTTGATGTATCTGCCAGGTGAAACAGAGCTACCCAAAAAATCAACTATCCCCAATTTCACTTTTATTTACCCAACTAGAGTACATTTAGAATTTGGGCCAAATCAGACATTTGAAGTTGAAAAAAGCATACCAAACATAGTATAGTATTAACGCTTACAAGAGTCAGAGAAACGTACAATCTTGAGTTAGCACTACGATTTCATCTGGATACTCTAAATCAGTCAATTTATTATCTGAGAGCAAGTGGTTTCCGCTATTTTGCACCAAGTCTGGGCTGTTTTCAGAATTATATTAATCGCAAATTTGATTGGGAACACAGAGGTGATAACCCTGATGAATGTCGGTTCACGTGAAGAACTCGGTAGAAACAGAACCATAAGCTGATAGAAGAAATTAAAGGTGTGGGAATATCTTTATCACATCTATGGCTCTCCAACTTTTTGCAACTTAATTGTGCGTTAGAACTAAACATATAATCACGTGCTTGAATTCTGTTGCCGTCAATTTGCATAACGAGAATTTGGACGGTATGTAGTTCATTTTTTCTATCACCCTCATTCACGTTGCATCATTCACAACTGATTTAGAAAATGTTTTATTCACATCGGTAAAATACAATCGTATTATCTAGAGTTGAAACTGATAGTTTATGATGCTCCGGATGTCATTAAAATAGCATGTAAATACTTTTAAGAAGCCTTCTAATCGCATCAGATTAGATCAGATCAGATCACCAATAGTGCCCACGGCCGAATGAACGTCTAAACTGCCTTCCGTAATGTGCACCCACAGATGTGATTAGAAAATTTCGTTCATAAACAAAGTGTTGTGGAAGAAGAGGAGAAGCAGCTGTTTGACTGAATATCTGGGGCAGCTGATGAGCAAGATCTGTTCGGTCTACTCTCGATGTGAAGCCATGATCATGTTCAGCAAACTCTTTATTTTTGCGACCATTAATTGCTTTGCATAGGGTTGGAGCACAACCGCTAGTTTTGTTTTTTGAAAATGCCGTGCAAAATCTTTTGATTACTTACAGAAATTACTTGGCAAAACCTTCATGATTTGTTGTTGTGAAAATGTGTGATCTGTGTCCGTTGTAAATTTAACGAAATGGGTAAGCGTTTTCTCATCAGCCGTTTCCCAAGGCAGTGAACAGCAATTGTCACCGATTGGTTCCGAATCAGTATAAACTGTAGGTAATAGAACTATTTTAAAATGTTTCTAAAAGGGTTTGGTTTCTGATTGTGCTAGAGAAGTGAATTCGATCGTCAGGAATATTTTAACGAAAAAGAAAACTGGTTTATTATTTTCACATGCAAAACGAGAATGAAGCAACTAATTGCGCGTAGAGTCCGGCTGCTAAAAGTTGAGATTCCAGCGTACGAGACCTCCGGTTTCGTGGTGAGAGCACTCTTGTGATACACTGAATGCATGCTCTTACAATTATGCAAATTAGAACCTGAAGAACAACAATAGCAACACTTCAATGTGAATGGCATGCTTGGCAACCGTGTACCTTTCTAAAATTCGTACTGTATTAGTACATTTTTGTTAGGATCTAACAATGTGTCTAACTACAGCTACTTCGCTCACCTGTTGGGTTAATTTTTGAGTCAACTGCTTGGTATACAAGCACCCACTTCGAGGGCTTATTGTGTGAAATGTTTGGGAATCAGAAGTTGCATGTTTTTCCGTGAAACGGCAATGTTTTGACGCCGTAAAAGCTTGCAAAAATAATGGTGATAAATAAAAAATTAATACTGGGAGCGATAGACGGCAATTACTCCTTGTAACTTCACAAGTTTGAACGTCAACAAATGATTTCGTGCATCCATATACGATTTTGTGTGAAAATGATTACTCTCCAATTTGGGAGGGGCAGGGGACCCTGATTGATGACAAAATCGCTCTACACTCGAGCCAAACAGCGTGGGAGAAAGCTTAGTGAAACCCACTCTGCGATTGATTTCTGATCACAGGACAGTAAACAGAATGCTTCACCGATTCGTTGAACAACATTCGGAAACAGAATGCGATATAGACAAAGTCCGTATGGTTGATTCTTGTATATTTAGGTCACTACCATACCACTGACTGAATCCGGATCGGTGGATCTTATAACAAAATGCGTTCAATGTTGGTTTATTCCACTATTATGCAAGTAATCGCGGACCTTGGATCTTAATTCCATCCGTGGATGAATTCAACTGAAAAGCCCAATGGTTATTGATAAAAGTAGATAGTTTGAATCAAATAATCAAATTACAAATCATACGACTATATACATGTTCGAGGACAGAACTGTGAGCAACGTTTACCATATAATTCTCATAAAACTCAGACCAATAGTCGTTTCATGCCAGCTGAACACAGGTGGTTGGTTGTTTTGCACACCATCTACTAGTCTCTTGTTGGATTGGTCATCTATCAACCCCAATTTTATTTTTGGCCTCCCTTTTTTGCAGCACTCCGGGGAATAGGCTTTCGGGGCTCGAATAACACACGTATCAGTTGAAGCAGTCACTGTACGTCATCATCTATGCATTAGTCCAGCGCAGATCTACTATATTTGTTATAAATTATGACAGACAATTAACGGACCGTCAAATACCTTGTCAGCGCGTGTTTGATGAGAATACATTTGGGGGTGAGTATCAGATTGCATATAGAGTTTCAACAGCCGAAACTACAACCGGGTCTATTAATTAACAGTAGTTCCTCTAGATAGGTTAGTCAAAAATCCCTTATTTGCAAACCAACCAGGAAGAGGCGTATACATCAGAGCTAAATCCTTTTTGTTTGTCCAACTGCTTATCAGCTTGATTAGGTTTCGAACTGTATTAGTCACCTCGAACGTATGACACTGTCTTCAAGGGGGACAATGAACTACTCCCAGTAGTTTTCAGCTTTCACTTACCGCTCCATCGCCTGGAGGGTCCGGATTTGGCTAATCAGGGAATCCCGCTATGAATAACCCAGGAGGGTTACCTGGTTAGTCAGTACTCCACTCCCGAGCACATAGAAGGCTGATTTGTTGTAAAGTTGTTTGGCGCACAGTCCGGGCGGTGGTGACCCGGTGGTAACGTCACCAAATTATCACCCCGGGGTTGTGTTCGAATCCTACCACTACCGCCTGACCTTCTCCATTTATGTGTTTTATGGCAGCCCTTTAATTGGCCGCTTCCCCCTTCCTGAAAATTGTATCATTGTGTATGCAATAAAAGGAAGTAAAATGAAAAAGAAAAAGAAGCGTTTATCCTGAATAGCAGAGTCAATCACCATGCGGTCGTGTTTAAGTCACATTATATTCCGCACATGATGCAGCCAAAGATTATTTGGCCGATGTCAGATTGGAGCCATGCTAAATGCAGAACTCTGATGAAGTCGATCAAAGTTTTCCATTCAAAAGCATTTCATTTACTGACGCTGTCATTTTCATGCATAACATTTAGGAATCACGAAACAATGTCCCCGTCGGATAAAACCAAAACGGCCGGTGTACTAGTTCACGGATCTATTCATCACTTCACTCGCAAAGCTGGCAGACTGGTAAAATGTAGAAGATGGGCTTATGTGAATCAAGACAGTCTATTGATTTTCCCCGGTAAGCGTGAACCATTCCCGGCACAACAAAACTTATTTTGAAAAATTATCCAGATGCATACACATCCAGTCATTGTTATCGGCTACTTCTGACCGGTGCTGATGTGAACATCTCATATGAGGACGAAGACAATCCACTGATTGCGGTACGGTTGTTCTTTCAATTGTTTTCTTACAAATTTTGGTTAGATCACTGAACCGGATAACACAATCACTTATTTGATTCAACCGGAAAAGCCGTATAAATTTCAAAAGTGGCTTAGTGCAATTTACAAAGCCTCGCGCAGTCCGTCTGAAGGGTAAGTGACTTTTTCCTCCGCAACTCATGGGAGCTATCACATTCCAGATTGAACACAAACAGTAATCTGACTAGCGGTGGTCAGGCATCGTTATTTTCGGCAAATGGTACATTGCCTGTGCCCTCGGACGTGCCCGATTTTACCGTGATCCCGAAACAACGAACTCACCAGTTATCAATGTCACATGTGAGTCAAATGACTAATAATCCCCTTCTTCATTTAAGAAAAAATGATCTCGTATTAACTAAAAGCTTGAAGTGGTTCAAAATTAAGAAAGCTTGTTGAATATTAAATATCCCGAATGATTTTTTAAATTGCTTTTCTCGGTTGTAATAGTTTGAACATATGTTTCAAGCCGAGCCAGTACCGCTGTATGCACCTGAATGGGTAAATTTTCAATGTATATAATCGGGAAAAATAAAGTCAAAATAAATCTGGCTGCTGCTCCTTCAATAAAACAAGCAATTACATACATCTTTGGAAACTTCCTGCTCACCAGTAAGTACACGTGTGAGTTATGGCAAGACGGGATCATGAGATGTAGAAATACGAGAAAATAAAAGTTTTAACTATGAGCTTGTGCATAAAGCTTCTGGAAAACTCGTCAGATGAAAGTAATAAATCAATTGCTCTATTAGTGTCTTCCTCAAATGAACTCAGGAGACTAAAACCTGGTGCAGAATCCCAGCACCAAGAAGAAACGAATAACTCTCACCAGTAATCATATCACTTCCGAAGAGACATGTAGCATTCTCAATTGATTCGATCCCTGATTGTCCCTCAAAAAACAACACATCTGACTCCAAACAAGTGCATTTGATAGATACCCCCGACACATAGAGGTCGCTTGAGTTTTATTTACCTAGTCAGTTGCAGGTAGAGCCCAAACACATTGAACAGACCATTAGGTAACTGAGATACACACGTGTGATCGAACAGGCACGAGAAACATCCACCGAAATAGACCGACGAATTGAAACCTCTTGAACGTGATTAGGCTATGGCTCTACATTCAATCCACGAAAGTCACATGCTCATTGCCTATTCGTTCTAATGCAGAGTTTCCTATCCTACAAACAACAGCCCGGCAGTGAAATTTATGAATGCGGACCTTAATTGTGTGAAGCTTTCCGACTAACCTGCGCGAGTGAATTATTGTCCCACATTCATCAAGGTTTGTTTGACCTCCTCTGCATCGAACCCAATTACAATCTTCAATTGTTCCAACACGTTCACTGCCACTGACTTGTTTCTGCACTTCTGATCGAACAACCAAAGGAATCTCATTGACCAGAAATGGTAGCCTCTATCATCTAGCCACTGATATACTGATTGTAGTTGAATGCAAAAAGGTCTTCTCATAAGTCTGAAAGGTTGTCACAATTAGAGCTGTTAAAGATTGAATGTGAAATCTGTGAAAGAGCACTAGGCAACTGTTTCGTTCTTGCGGGGGTCGTCAGCAGTGCCTACGGGGACTGAAACCAGGACCGTTTGGGTAGGGACTCGAATTCCGTACTCCTGAGCTACACGGTCGATGGCTAACACTTGATTGTACATTTATATGGACTGAGAATTTCTTAGATTGTAACTGGCTAGAGAACAACCTTTAATACACTTGACATATGGTCATGATTACTTCGTGTTTGTTTTTATCCATCTTGTTTATTACAAAATAAAATCACCGAAAATATGACATTGTTAAGACATCCTATTCTTGCAGTATTGTCAGGAAATCTGGTTAGCTCCTCTTTCAAAGCATTTACCATCAATCAGTTTGTATATCTCTCTTTTACTTCCAACGAACGTGTTGAAACAAATCACTAACTTCTACAAATCGATGATTTGAAGTACGTGTGTGTGTGTGTGTAAAATACTGATCCGATTAACATATAGTTATTGACTGGAAATTCAGATAGGAATTCCATTTCGAAGCATCAGATGAATATGAAATAGCTATCATTCTTGAGAGTATCAAGGGATTAAATACTTTGTATTCTTCTACTATTTGTTTGTGATAGCTGCTGCAAATTAGAAGGTGACAGTCTGCTAAAACTCATTTAATCATACCAACGTGCACTTTGTGATCAGTGTTGTTGCAGTCCCCGCTGATGTGTCATATCCCCACAAAAAAACCTCTGTTCGATTAGAGTAAGTTTGAGTTGTCAGGTTGTAAATAATTACCTCAAAGATATTCACATCTAGAGAATCGAGAGGGATTTCAAAGAAAACTGGTGAAGAGAAGCGAATAATTGTGTTCTGTCGTACTGGCGTATCATTCTGTATCATGGGTTGCAACTCAGTTCCGATACGGGAATCACGGACCTGAAATTTGCCGGTGAAATTGTCGTCCTCGAAGACCTTCCCGAAATCATCCAATCGACCCTTCATCATAGGACAAAAACTAAACTCTTTTTGACAGCCGTACACCCCTCAGCACACCTCATTCAGGTTGATGACCGACTACCACAAATCGTAAACATATTCTTATACTTGGTGAGTCGGTTTTCAATGAAAAATTTGAACGACGGTGCAATGGAACTGTTGCGCCGCTGCCTTCAATGGTTCATCCAGTCGTGTTCTCCGATATCCCAAGAACACCGCTTCAAAAACAGTAGCTCCTACCAGCAGGGCGTCCAATTTTCTGCTGTTACTTGGACGGTAAGCCTAGGACTTGGGTTGACACGTTAAGGGATTAGGTCCTCGAAAAATCTATGATCTCTTAGTAATACATATAGTCACATATGCCATCCGTCACACTGAACGTCTTTAGCAGGATAAGGTTGTTCACAGACAGCATAGAGAGCGGATATTTCATAGTTGAACTTCACTTGTTCCATTTTCTCTGCGTTTGAGTGAACGTACAATATAGGACTTAGGGAAATTCGAGTAAACGCTTATGCGAGATCGCACCTGTCGAAATTCAAATCGTTTGGAGGAACTTAGATGCTAACGTGTCAATTCAGCGTGTAATGTGAGGTTAAGGTCTACGAGAGTAATTTTCTTAAAGTTGTTGCAAGAATTTGTCGTATAATAATCTGAATGCTTCACAACCACAGAAATTGAAGAAACGCAGTTAATATGTGTTGAATTGCGAAGTAAGACTTTCAAATCTTGTTTACTTAACTGGAGAACAAAAAAGCGAAAATACGTAAGTGGCAATAACGGACTGAGAAGCATGAACATGCTTGGGCTTTCAAAGTTGAAGGGATAGGCACCGCGCTTTACCCAAACAGTTGTGGATTTGGGTTGATCAGCGACCATTGTTACAATAAGATATTTGACTAAGTGCATCCTAGATAAAGAATTGCCAGCTATCAATGTATGGTCTATCTGGAATAGAGGGCGTGAAAAAACTATATAAAACATTCAATGTACTTGCTAGTATTTAAACTTAGCCCCAAATAGGCGGAGAACTGAAGTTGAGAAAGAATAACGGTGAAGGAATTTAGGTTAAAGGAAGAAGAGGTGGTTTGGTAGAGCAGAATATCATCAATATATTTTAAAACACGTGCGGGAGAAACACAAGGCGTGATATCCAATACGTTTTGATAAATTTTTTTCAACTCCGAGAGTTCTGAACTGACGGGAAAGTTCCGGTTACATACCTCCGATCATCCGTGTCAAAAGTATCTACCCACGGATTCATCTCTGTATGGCTCGTACCATCACAACTCTCTTAAGATAGGTTCAACTTAAAAATATCAAAAGGCGTATTTTCATGCTCAGAATTGAAAAATCCCAGCTTTTTATGAGCTAATTCTGTAGCAATGAAAAATGACATTCCTACATTGATTCTAGGCCAGTTGTTAATCAATTATTCATTAAAGCTATTTACAATTGTTTTCCATTTGTTCTTCAGAGAAACCACGTGGACCAGACCAATCCGACTCGTAAGTCTGAATGTTTTACTCACATTCCCGTTTGTTTTGTTTTGAAATTAATTGACATTTTGCGATGAAAATAGAACCGGACGATCATTCGATTCAAGCAAACACCGTTAGGTATCGTATACTCGACTGAATGGGTATGATTTGGTTTGAGACGATTGTAGTTTTCCAACTCTGATGACCGGATTCATTCGACGGCACCGATCCTAATATCCCTCCTTTTTAACAGATTACACACCTCGGTTAAAAGTATAACACCATGGATTGTTGTGAGGGAAATGCATGGCTTTAGTCTTTTGGAAATGCAATTTCGGTGAAGTTCAAGGCTGATTGAATGTCGTTTTGGAGTTCAGATGTTACTTACCTCGGCAAGTTCTCTGAAAACTTTCCCTTGTATTCGTAACTAGTAGTAACAACATGCTTAAGTTAAACGTTCAAAACAGCGCACTGCATATATCACCACTGTTAGAGCTCGCGTATTCGTGGCTGTTTTTCCAAGTCGTCTCTATACATCTAATCCTGAAAACTTAATCAGTCAGACGGATATCTTCGAATATGAAGCATGAAAGCTTTATAATCGGTTTGATTTGATGAAAGCTTCCGAGGATTGGATGAACTCGACTAACGGGCAGGATAAGTCCTGTGTCGGGCGCACTATTAGCAAACAACGGAAACAGCATACCTCGTTCCTTGGGGTTCTGTCAGGACGGATTGATCTGCATTCGTGCCGATGGCATTAAGCAAGAGGGTGGAAAACAACGTCATTCGTACTTGCAGTCATGTAATCGAGTGTCTGATACGATTCGCCGTTGATTGCTCAACCGAATAGAAGCATGACAGCTATTTTTGATCAACGCCTTTACCGTGCACGATGCTTTCCTCTCCAACTGTCAGACTCTATGGAAAAGTTACTGATAAAAGTAATTTTGGTACAGTAAATTATGTTCTTTTTAATGTTTATCAAGGATGCACGGAGGATATTGCTTTTTCCGAGAGCCATTACCTCTGAACTATTATGGGAGTCGAATAACCTAACTGAATTCACACAATGAGCGGTATGTGTGTGCGCGTGGTTAAACGTGCGATCTTGTAGAATTGTTTGGGGTTGTACAATCAGTAGAGCAGTCAACTTTTGAGTTGTGCATCGGTGTGTTGCGCACATTCCCAAACAGAGATTCATCCACATTGTATTGTATTGTATTGCGTTGTATTGATGCTTCGGCGAGTCTCAGTCAAAAAGAGACCATCATCACAATACTGGCAAAAAAAGGAGAAAAAGTAGGACACCAAGCGTAAAAAATGTGAATGGACTAATAAATACACTAGAAAGCTCAGAACGAACACTCTCCTTGTCGATCACTATCGGGGAAAGACAGGGTACTAAAACGTTTCTGTAGACAGATATCCGATATGGAATGAGTTTGTCTTTGGAACGAGTGAACGGGTGGGATTTGCATGCACATAACTCAGTTTGTAAGGGATGGGCGCAATCAGATAGGATACTGTAAGCAAAGTTCAAGCACGCATCAATATGAGCACCACAGACAGATATTGCGAATCAGAATAGATAAAGGAATTTGATAAATACGGCGCATCATTGAGAGGACACGTCTCAGCAGCCTGATATCGGCCTTCAGCAAACAAGGGAACAGTAAAGGGGTATAAGGAGAACACATTACTGAACAAAAGCTCCTATTCCTATCAAATCAGAACAGAAGTTACGCAGTCTTATTACCTGAAAACTTTCAGCCTGCGAGCAATATTTTGGGTGGTTAAAGACCAGCGAAGAGTACTTTCAGTTGTGACAACTAAGTACTTCACATGGCTGCCCTTGCTCATCGGCTTTCCCTGAGTATGTAAATTGTGTGTTTACCGCTGAGGTATATGACTGGAAGAAACGACCAACCATGAGGTTGGTTATCAGGTGTACATAGATTTTACTGATACAATTCAGTTATGTAGATCCAGTGGTCTGGTATTTTTAAAACTTGCTGTGGTTCTCGCCTGAAATATTAAAAGCAAAGGAACTTGGTATTTTCCACGATTACGACAAGATATATTGTGTCTTATGACAGCGTTTGATGAAGTACGCAGACCGAAATAACTGCTTCTCTTACTGGACAGTTTCTTGTCTCCACGGTAGATAAGGAGGGGTCCATAGTTATTGTTTAACAACACATATCAGACAATCGTAAGAACTGAAGTGACAGACTAAGTTTGGGGCGCTACCAAACTGGGTGGAAGCTGAACTGATAGCAGAATTTCGACCAAATATAAGGAAAACGGAAATGGAATGGGACAGTAAATGGGTTAAAATGTACCTCAATCAGTAAGCAATCAATGCGCGTTTGAAGAATCATTGAATGCCTGTCCAAACTGGATGGATGACACGTCAAATTGTCCCAATCTTACTCATTGAGGCCCTCCCGTCATCCCACGGATCATGTGATCTATCGTGGAATTTCGTTTTCTCTGTATAAAACTGTAGAAAGTGGAACCAATTGTTTCTGGTACCGATCAATTTACCTCATAAAACCATGTTGATCGGTTGGTGGCGTCCTGACTCAAACGTTTAAACACTAAGGACGCAGCAGTGCCGTTGATAAGTCTCAGCTGAACCGGAGTCTCGGTCACAATCCAGCAGATGTTCTTCAAACACTTTTTTGCATTTTAGAGTAGCAACCTTGGATTAGCCCATTCATTTGTTAAGAGGCACCAAGCGCTCTTGGGTGTGGGTTTCACTCCTTGTATCAGTCCTTTGTTTTAGGCTAGAAAGGAAAACGACATTGTTTTCACACACAGACCGGAAGTTTATTTTATTTCATTGAAATCTAAGTCAAATGTTGTATGACCTTTTGAAAATCAAAGTCATATGGAGCAAGTTATCAATCGTTCGTCCTATTGATGGACGTCACTGTTTCCATGCAGTTCTGTGAAGGCTACTGAGGACGGCTTGAACATTTGTCGAAGTTTAGCACAATGAAATTCTTTCTCAAATACATTGTGAATTTTCGCACGCATATGAAATATGAAAAGCAAGTATGAGATTCTTTTTTTCCAGGCTGTGGCTCTATTTGAGACACAAACTGTTTGTCCTCGAATTCGGAACAACCATATGTCATAATGNATTGTTCGGGGCTCAAATTCAAATTTTTATTATTGAAAAAATCTTACAAAGACTTCACTTATCAAATCCCATAGGGTGTTTACACTTTGGTTCGGAACACGATTCACTAGATCACAGTTGGTCCATGAAAGTAAAATAGTAATGTAATGCTTTTGACGAGCACAACAGAATATATTATGTAGTTGGGTGTTGAAACATAATGCTTGCCAGAGTATCATCAAGCTAGTGCTTGAAAAATACCAAAGTTGGCGCACAGACCCCGTGAGGTGATAGAGAGTCCCATGTGCTGCACACTCTGACTGCAAACGATTGGCGTCTGCAGTCGATACGGCTCTTTTGGAGTGCCAACTTCAGTGGATGCCCTCTGAGATGAATGTTGTTCGATAGAACCAAAAGAGATCTACATGGAAGGTTGGGCTATTGGNTATTGAGACGAGTATAGCTCCAATAGCTGTAATCTTTCGCCATAGATTTTGGAATGTAGACCTTTGACCATCTTGCTAGTCATTCTCTGTGGATGTTCAAGTGCCTTCCGATCTCGCTACAGCCATGGGTTCCAGGCCTGAATACTCGGTGTATGGAAGGATATATGTGGCTAACAGACATGGAAACAAAGCCGGCTCAAACGATCCAAAAACACGTTTGAGCGGTCCAACCTGTTTTACCGCCATGTATGATGCCCTAAAACAGTTTGTGGAGTGACTCAGGTCTGCGCCAATGACTACTCCCAGATCCTTCTCGGATGGAGAATAAGACAGAGTTTCGTATCCAAGAGTGTAGGAAAAACGACCATTGTGGTGTAGTGATAAGGTTTTACATTTGGTAACGTTGAATTCCATATCATTGAAGACACACCATCTGTGGGCTTCGTCAAGGGCGTTCTGGAGATCAAATGAATCTACTGGTTTTGTTATCGTCCTCAATATTTTGGCATCGTCCGCAAACAGCAGAGCTTGTGATCCGGGGACGTCTGGAAGATCATTTAACAAAGACAAGAAAAAGACGAACCGAGAATGGCAATAGGATGTGCATTTCAATCCCTTTAATCTTGTGGAAATTCTGCAACTTATTGGTTCCATCTATTGCATAAACGATTGTGGGATCACGTCTTCAAGTAGGAGTCTGTAGCCATTTGAAGGATCCCGCAAGGAGAGAGGTGGTCACAACGGAAAGGGGATGAAAGCTGAGTTCACTCTCGTTGGGCATGAGATTCGAACAGACAACCAATGTGGTAGTGATCAATTGACCACATTGCAGCTGTATCGAGTCTGTATGGATCTGCTCAGTCTAAGGCTTAGGGACTAGAGAAGTGTGCTGGTATTTACCTCAAACCGAACCATTCTGCTATATGTTAAAAGATGATAGCTCGGTGTAAATCCTCCCCTCCTCCACCGTTGGCATTTGTTACCGTGTGTTCAACCACTACAAATTCAGTTCGTGGAACAATGATGATTTGGTTAATCAGTTCGGTGAGCTGGTTTAGTCTATCGAATTCACAAGCTAAGAAATTGTTCTCGGAGGAGAAAAACAGAGCAAGTGAAGTTTACCTGAGTGACACACGTAATTTGTATCAAAATTTTATTGCATGATTTAGTCAAACCTCAATATTGAGAGACACTTTACTCTAATCTCGAATACAATGATATCTGCCGGAGAGCTTGAAACTACCCCATGATAATAGAACAACAATAATTAGCTTCAACGTTTTATTGTGTTTGATGTGAATATTCCCATGTCCATTTTTTTCGTTTACTGATTGATTCAAACGTAACTCACCATACTCAAACAACCAGTACAGTCTCCATTGATTTGTTTCTTTCTGGTGATATTTTGAACGAGTTCAGAATCCGAACGGACTAAATCGATCAACCCACCGGCAGTTCCTAAACGCATTGCTTTACCGTGGGATTGCAAATCCCATCGAGGCCACAAGAACCACTCGAAAACGCAGAACAGTCAAATGGACAATCAGTGGACTCCAGTTCCACCGGCCCGTTCAACGAAACGGGTTCCGTTTAGTCAAGTAGACGGATCTGGTCAACAACCACCTCCCAGACCGCCACGTTCGGGAATACCATTGAAAACGGTGAAAGAGCATCCGGATATGCGAGACAGTGATATTGTGGTAAGTGGAAAATCAGTTATGTGAAATGTTGTTTTGCACATTCCAATACATTTTCGGGGTCACGCGTTTAGCAGTAGCTATTGTTCGAGAAAATCTGGGGTCGATGTGTCTGGAAATCTTTATAGCGATCGGGCGGTAGTGGCCCGGTGGTAGTCACTAGATTATCACCCCGGGGATGTGTGTTCGAATCCCACTACCACCGCCTAACTTTCCCCATTGTGTGTGTTGAATAGCAGCCCTTTGATTGGCCGCTTTCCCCTTCCTATAAATTTTATCATTGAACATTCAATAAAAGAAAGTGAAATGAAAAAGAAAAGAAAGTACTACATCGACCGAGCAAAATATTTCACTTATCTAATTACCGCAATCAAGTAAACTCATTAAAATTTATTCCAGATAGTCGATTTTATACATTGGTTGCTCGTGTCGCTGCTGTTTTCAAATCAGGTCTGTTGATTAATTTTTAAGGGTGGCATGATTGGTGGGAGGGGAATATTTACAGTAAATTGTCGCACTGTGTTCATCTTCGGATTGGATTTTGCTCCCAACCGATTGTAAACTACGCGGTTCTGTATTTAAACGCGATGGAAATGTTTGTGATGACCGACAAAGAGCACTGGACAGCTGTTTCATCCTGTTTCTGGACTCGTTATCAATGCACACTTTTTGTGTTCCTGTTAGAACTCGAACCGCGAACATTCCGGTCGAGACTTCAAACCCTTAATCCTGAGCTACACGGTCGACGGTCATCCCCTTGAACGAATGGCTCAATCAATTTACGCTATCAAGTTTGGATTAACCCATTCGATTTTCCCGAGGCACCAGGCACTCTTGATGGTCTTGGGTGTGGGTTTCACTCCTCAGGAGATCGTTAATTCCCCTTAGTAGTGAAATGCACACCCAGACGCACACACACATCAAGAGTGTCTGGTGCCTCGGGAAAATCGAATGGGCTAATCCAAACTTAATATCGTCTGATTCTGCATTCTCTTTGTGTCTTTATATTTTTTGGGGGGCGGGGTTGGGGAAGTTCAGCTCAATTAGTCCGTGGTGGCCAACTGGCTTAGCTGAACAATCGGTTAATCAGTTGTTATATATATATATATATATATTATGAACAAAGTATGAGAAATATCTCTTCATTAAACTAAAGTGCAATTTTTTGAGTCTATGACGACACGAGTTCCACTTTCCCGGTTTTCTGGGGTAGAGACGTAGCCGATATAATCGAAATCACTACGTCCTAATGGAGATGTGACATTGACAGACTCCACTATCAGCTCCTCGTTCGTCAGCGCTAAATTTAGTGTTGATGATACGTGAGCTGCTCCAAATCTGGTGGGTTTTGTTACGTGGTTGTATAACGGGTGCAAACCAACGAACTGTGATAATTGTCTCTCTAAGGGCTGGCTGAAATTCCTCGTTCTAATAAGATTGGAACAGTTAAAGTCACCCATTATGAGGACGTTGGTGAACTTTAATGATAATGCATTCCTTATGGCTTGGAAAAGAATCATGTTAGCTGAGTCTGAAAACGCTGGAGGTCGGTACACGACACAGCTTAGACACTTATAGTTTGGAGAGTCCGAGTGAACCATGTTGACGACCGACATGTTAGACTCCCAACTGCGATTACCGAGCATGAGCTATTAAGGCGTGATCGTCCAACGCGAGGTGGGTGCATGCTACTCTATTATCATAACGGCTTGTAATGCGAGTAAATTGAGTGCCCGTTCGCTGCTTCAGGTACGTTGTGATGTGAATTGAAGCAAACACAACATGATATCGGGCTGATCGGTGTGGTTTATCACCCTCCTTCGTCAGTAGATTCATCAAATGAGACTTTGTTGCAAACAATATCATTGAATTTCACTCACTTTCTAATTATGGGTGACCTCAACTGCCCAAAGCTGAGCTAAATGATGACCTCATGTACGCCGTTTGCACGACAATTCATCCAGTTCATCCAGTCACATCCATTGTACAATCATATGAAGGAACCCACCAGTTTTGGAAACCTGCAGTCACCATTCATACTAGATTCAGTGTTGACCAGAGAGGAGCTGACGGTAGAATCCGTCAGTGTGACTTCAGCCCTAAGACGCAGCGATCACACAGTGCTTACATTCAAATATGTTTGTTACGCTTCTATTCACGGAGGTTCCCCAGGTTACACGCGCAGATCCATAGACTATACATTGTTGAAAAACTTGGCGCTCTCTACTCAGTGGGTTTCCTATGATGAACAACTAATCCGTCGGTCGCCTGGCAGAAATTTACTGAAAATCTTACGAACCTAATGATTGATATCAGTGACTAAGACTACAGTAATCACCAAGTTCAGCATCCGAAATTCACCTATTCGAAGCAGAACAAGGCAATGGCTGTCTTTGAGGGATTTATCATGGCGAGATTATAAACGTCTTCCCAATGTTGTCACGAAGAATAATTGTTGTCTGCTGAGGAACCACTGCATCCGGCTGATTCGTGAGGATAAACTGAAATACCAAGAGGCGCTAGCACAGAGATTCATTTCTAACCCGTAAGTTGTTGTATAATCACGTTAACTGAATTCGGAGAGTAAAGTTTGGGATACCGGCACTAAGCAGCACTGGAAGAGTTGCAGCCACTCCCGCGGAAGCAGCTGAAATTCTGAAAACTCAGTATTCCAAAGTTTTCGCAGGTTGAAGGTCCACAGCTACCTCCCGATTGCATCATCTTCAATATCTTTCACTGACCTACGTATCATTTACTGCTGAAAAAGTCAAAGCAAAACTAATGGTTTTTCGAAAAAACGCATCACCAGGTGCCGACAATATGCACTCGAAATCCCTGATCTTTTTGGCGGATCACATATCCGAACCGCTAACCAGTCTGTTCCAGAGAATGTTTGACCAAGGAAAACTCCCAGGATCTGGGGAACCAGGAGTTATTTCACCCATATACAAAGGTAGTTGTCGTAGTGAACCCGCTAACTACCGGCCTGTCACCCTGTTTCCAGGGTTATCGAAAGTCATGGAGTCGATTGTCGTAAATTCTCTGATGGAACACCTCAAAAGATACATNAAGATACATTGTTTCGACAGTTCAACACGGGTTCAGGAAAAAGTGGTCCTGCTCCACCAACCTACTTCTTTTTCGAGATGAATGGACCAGAACAGTCGACGAAGGGGATGCGGTGGATGTGATTTAGCTCGACTTCTCGAAAGCATTTAATCGGGTGAATCACCGAATCTTGTTACAGAAGCTCTACAATGACGGCATTCGAGATTTCGTGTTTGATTGGATTAGAGCCTTCCTCCAACAACGGACCATATCAGTTCGTGTTTCTGATTCCATATCCGGATCTATC
>UZAN01040113.1:28804-55696 GCA_900618425.1 Echinostoma caproni | reverse complement strand
TGAAAACGACTTAGGTATTATTGTTCAAGAGGACTTAAGCTGCTCCATCAATTGTGCTAAGGCTTCGTCCGCTGCTATAAAGAATTTCGCCTTACTTCGGGGAGTCTTTCGTCGGTTTGAATCATCACTATTCCCACGTTTGCTATCAGCGTACATTCGACCCTACACAGAGTATGCCATCCAAGCTTGGAGTCCATGGTTGGAACGTGATCGCAAGATGCTTGAGCGCCCACAAAGGATGGCCCCGAAGACGGTCAAGGGATTGCATTGCCTCGCGTATGAGGAGAGATTACGATTATTGGGACTATGTTCTGCTCAGTACCGCCGAATTCGGGAAGATTTGACTTTGACGTATCAAATACTGCAGAACCCAAACCATCCATTTCAGCAGCTGCTCATGCTATCGAACAATGTACACCTTAGGGGACACCGTTTCATGTTACTGCTTCCAAAGTGTCGACTGGATTGCCGGCGCCAGTCTTTTGCTGTCAGAGTATGCAGTACTTGGAACACCCTTCCATTTCACGTCTTTTGTGCACCAACTAAAAAATCTTTCAAGCGGAGACTCGATGAAACCTTGGTACATCTCAAATTCCTACACCATTAAAGCAAACGCAAATTCATCGAAGCCTACATTCTCTATAATCTCCCACCTGGAATTGTATGTGATTTTTTTCACCGTGAAACAATTCAGTTGTATAAATATTCTATGGGGACAAGAGAAGCATGAGCTTGTAAGTAATTTCCATAATGAAACTGTGACTTTGACGTTGACCATAACGAATAAGGGGCTGCATCGGGAATATCAAGCTGTTCACACTGTACATTGCTTCAACGGTAAAGTTTCATTCCAGCTAGCGGTGAATACTCAAATTCATTTACATGACTAAAATGTCAAAAACAGTAAACAGTATATAGAACTATAGGAAAACAGACAACATCAGTTAGATTAGTCACGTTTTCAGTTCACCGTTCAGGGTGATGAAGCAACCAGGCAAGGTGCGGTACGGCGGTAATGGCGTATGCATATTTTTGTCCACATAGACAATTGAACCCGAGAACGAGACAATGGCACAATTTTACATAAAGTGGGTGTGTATGTGTTCGTCTGAAATTTTCGTCCAAAACCTTGCCTTGTTTGGAGATGATTTCATCTGTTTGAGGCGCCGCGATCCAAATAATAAAACTAAGTCTCAATAGGTCAGCGTATCACTTATTCTCTATTCAAGAATGATGTCTTGGCCTATCAAGCAATTTTAGGGTATATATAGACCGGGGGACTATATAATGGTTTTTGCTTTTATTGAGGTTGAGGTAGCGGTAATCCTGGTGGTGGTGGCAGCGATGTCCGTGGAGGTAGTCGCACACATTTAGCCGTTGTCGTTAACGTGTTCCGAGTTTTAAGATCTCAAATTAGAACCATAATACTCCTATTTAGCTTTGGTTCTAGACAGCTGGTATCTAATTCAATACAGCAGTTCTTTGATCGATCGCGTCTCTCTTCTTTAAAACCGTATTACTAGATATTCAATTAAAGGAAGTGAAAAAAATGAAAGAGAATGCAAAAACTATCCTATTGGAACCTAAGTCCCTTTATCACCATGGAACTGCAATTACAATTCTTATAAATGAACAATAAATAGTAGGTGATAACTATTTGAAAAATCTTATTGGAGCCCAAAGTCATTTCTTCGTTAACAGATCCGGCAGACTTGAACATACGGTACAAAATAGAGGAAGCGATCGCACGTGAACAAATTTAGCCACGTAAAACTGTCGTGCGACAGGTGACGTCATTGTTGAAACCAACGTGTTAACATGACTCAAAGTAAGTAACAGAGTGAGGTATGAAATCATTCTACAAGCAAGTCCAATGCACTCCAACTTGTTAGGACCCGATAGTAGTAAGTCCGCCCGTGGTTTTTAAAGGCCACTCGATGCCGGCGCACAGATCCAGTTGCAAACTATCGATCTGGCTTAGTCCTTGAAATGTTTTGTAGGCCACTTGAGCAACATAGGGACTAGAATGAGCCATCGGTGAATCTTGTTCACTTGGGTGAATCTGGTGGTGGTAGGCATGTACTTTACAGCCAGATGATGTAAATTGTGTTTGTGCTCGTCCGAGTGTGCGCTGAGGCACAGCGGGACGAAGAAAGATAGGTAGGTAGGTAGGTAGGTAGGTAGGTAGGCAGGTAGATCAATTGGGTTTCATTTCTTAGAGCCAAACAGCTGACACGCGTGATAGACTTCAAGCACTTTTCAATGACTTCACACGTGACCCTGGATGTGTCTGTGTGCAAACTGGCTACTTTCTTCTCATCAACTGAGCATCGGTTCGTTTCGAAGCGATTTACCTGGTCCAAATGAGAATTCAAAGAGCCATTGAGGTTATTTCCAATGGTTTATCCCGTTATCTTAGAGAGTAAAATTAGTTTGCGGAGATTAATATCAATGACACGTAAAGTGCTGGCGGTGGTTATTTCGGTTTTAGGAGCGAAACCGATCACGTGCTCAATCATTACGGGTTTTGGGGGCCTATAAGGGTTTACGTCAATTACGAAAAAAAGAATCTTTGCACCTTAATATTGTGACGCCTCTGAATTATTGATTCACTAACCTGTACAAGAAAATAAGGGGGTGTCAGCTTCTGGCTTAATGTTCTTCTACTTGACTGTTCGAGGATACACACCGCACATCTCCTGGACCAATCAAAAACGGAGCAAAACAGCTGTCTATTACCATACTTGAATCGTCTCCAAAAACTGTTCAATTTAAAGCAACAGAAAACATTGGAATTCGCACCCAACAAAATGCGCAAAGATTAGGCGCTATCACCCTATCATAAAACAAGTTGAAAGCTAAATGTGTTGTCTTTTTGAATTTTCAAATTTTCACAATCGTTTTGCAGCCTATCCACTTTCTACAACCGACCACACCCCTGAATCCCGGTCGAGTTTAGGCCATTATTTTGGAAAGGTTCGTTCGGAAATCCTTATACGATTTAAGTGTTCACATGTGAGCTAGTTCACACAAAATATTGCCTGGGAGGTTACAGAGTTTCCCTCAGGTTTTTTGGATCATCTATACTATTACAGAATTTGAAATAGCGGTGGCCACGGCAGTAAAGTTTTATTCACTTTGGATAAGCGTTTTTGAGCGGGCAAAGTTGCGCACATAACACGACATCAGACCCAGATAATCGAGGTGAGCATCGCCAGTTTTGTTTATGGTTTCTTTCATTGTTTACTTTCTTATAAAACGAATCGAAGCTTCAATTGTAGTCCATATGCAAAAAGCAGAAATGTGATGGCAAGGAGATTCAAATACTTTTATTTTGTTTTAATGCGACTGGTCTTCTGATAGGATACTCCAACCTCGTGAATGATCTGACCTGATCTACTTCAAATTTTGACTTGTATTTTGAATTCTAATTTTCAAACCCTGAAAAGCTATAATACTGATTAACAAACAATTAAAACTTGGTTATTATTCTTAATGAGAATGCATCAAATTCTCAGTAGTTCGTAAGTTTATCTTTATAATTACAGTGTTTGAAGGTATAGCACCAGTTCAACGGTGAACCGAGTCGAACATAATGAGAACAAGGGACAACAATGGTCGGTGGAGAACACATATATAAACGATCTGGTACAAGCAGAACAGTGCCACTTCACAAGCACGGACGATGTCACTTCGGCTGGTGATGCAACGTTTGCAAACAAATTGCCAAGCTCGGTGAACGGGTGAAATGGAATAGCTAAATTTGTTTGTGGTTTTCACATCAGATCTATCACACCGGTTGAGCCACGCGGTGGTGAGAATTTCTCGCGTTACCTCAAACGGTCGATTGCCCCATTAATCGAAACGCACATCAACAACGATTAATTTCAATGATTCATACAAATGTCAACGCAGGTGATCGTTACTAGTGCATCGCTCTGTCACGTGAACCACGAGGTGTGTGATTTTAGGCTACAAATCAGAACACCGTTGCTAACTGAAAAGAAATATTAACAAAATTGTAAATTTATTGAGTCACATTACTTTTGTTTTGTGATACACTTGCGTTGACAATGCAGTTGCATCTCTCGTTCATGCCCCTGTTACTGCAATCGGTTCCCTTTTCAGCCGACCAAATCGTTAGATGAAGTGAAAAGTCGTTATCCGGTTAGCGGTTTAGCCAAACGCATGAGTATTTCTGCGTCAGACTTACTCGGAAAATCGGTAAGCCTGTTTTGTTTTGTCAAGCAAAGTGCTGTCATTACATACTGTGCAATATGTTCCTGTGAGATCGAATTAGTGCTGACAATTTCTTACAGGGATGAGAAGAAGACTCTTTAACAGCCATCACACAGCTCAATTGCAGATAAAGACATTTGCTGCTTTGAATAACTCACACAAACCTTTTTGGTACGCGGACGAGGTGCAGATGAACGGGCAAGGAAAACGTGAGCTGTGAATATTGTTCAGTGATTTCAACTCACACAGAACCAAATATCAACTGCTGAGCACAGCTCACAAGTCATCTAAGGGTAGTTTTACTCGAATCGTAAGGATGGAGCTTAGTCGATGTCCCTGAGGGGTGATGATTTTCTACGACTACGAATGTGGTTTAGAGCAGAATCAGACTGTGGATCGTTCGCAAGCTGCCTTTGGTGATGACGCACCTTCAAGAAGCACTTTGCTTGATTGGTTTGCGGAATTTAAGCCCGGCAGGCGGTCCCTGTATGATGAGACACGGTGTGGTCGATCTGTGGACAGACAACATTGCCGATCTGCATGTATTCGAAAGATCCAGAATCCACGAAAAACGTTGCACAAGTCAATGGCTATCCAGTCGATGGAAGAAGCCGAATTCCAAAATGAGCAAAACTCCGTAAACCAGATTCAAATCAACAACTTATGGTTTAAAAAACCTATCGGTTTTCCAGATGAGGTTGTCACATTTTGTGTCAATAAGTCGAAACGATAAGTTCGGACTTGCGCCTACTAACACATATTTGTGAACCGTTTTGTTTGTGTGTGTGCATTACTACACCCTCTTTGCTTGTACTCAAATATTATCTGTTTATACGTCTTATGAATCACATTCACTCAGCACTTCAGTCCCCGTGTTCGAATGACTTCCCGAACCATTATCCTTTTTACAGCGCGATGAACTCATACTGCTACTGTTACAACTGAATCGGGAGAAAGCGAATTTGCAACGATGGCATGACTATTTTACCCGTCAAATCGATCTAATCCGCTCATCAAAACGGTAAGATAATCAGTCCGTGCGTGTGTGTGTGTGTGTAATGCGGAGATAGGATTAAATTTGTCATGCGGTTGAGTAGTTGGGTTGTTTGCGTATGTGCACGTGTTTGTTCGTGTGCATTGGGGAGGAAAGGAGAGTGGCGAATATGATGATTGGTAAATCGTGTGCGAAACAATAAAAAAATATTGTTCTGTGTTTCTTTTTACACTCTGTCATTCCGTTCTCATCTTTCGATTTTCTTATAATCTCCTAACCAGGGACAGCGCAGATGCAAATAAAGATATTGAAGCAATCGAGGTGGAACTGAAAGACGTGAATGGACAATTGTCACTCTCCGAACCGCTGGTCACATTCCTTAGCAATATGCTTCGAATGGGAGATCTGTACGGGGGCGATGATGTGTTGTTCGCCAGCGAATATCGTCAAGTATGTGCATTGTGTGGGAATTTCTCACTGTCAATAATGTGATGTTTCTTTTCGGAAATATTTTTTGTACGGAATACTCGTAGATCCAATTAATCTCTTTCATTGCTCGACGGTTACCGCTGACAGTTCATTTTGAAAATCTACCACCGGGATGAAGGCAATTCACACTTCGGTCGTTGGACCCACAATGATGGGACTAGAGTATGCCCCCCAGCCATAGAGTTTGCACTTCAAATTTTGTTTTATAACGAACCAACAATGGTAAATACCGAAATCCATAAACCCCATGATCCTGCAGAGACAAACTGTTGTTGTGAGGACAGTTACGAGCCTAATTTGTGTGAAACCCCGGGGCTTTTGAATTACGTTGGACTTCAGTTGGTCAAAGTAGCCTCGGATATGACTACCTGAGATCAGCAAACTCCTTGATGGTGTCATTTAAATGTGCCTTTTGTGGATCGATGTTGGCAGAGAAACAACAGTCACCGCCATCGAAATCTGATCTTTATTCTCAGCTTTATAAATTATGGCTATCCTGAACTTTCGAAAAATACTTGGACAATGTGAAAGGATTTCCCACAACTAAATTGGTGATGTATTGCTGACAGGACCCCGCGTTTGATGATGCCTTGGTTCAGTGTGTTCATGATTCATCAAGTGAAGTCAAGTAAAGTGTGCACTTTATTCATCCATTGTGGAGAGAACTTTCAGTGTAGAAGAATGTTATCACTTGCACTTTGGCATACATGCTATTGAAATTGCAATTAGACCAAAATAGACACCAATGTGCGGGAGCGGGAAAGTGTAGAAAATGTAGAGAATTTTCGCATAACAACTTACATGAGACTGCATCAGTTCGTTTGATATTCGTCCCATGGAAACCAAAAGACATGAAAGACAAGGTGCAACGGAGTATGTAAAAAACAGTGGTACGAGTGTAAAAAAGTTTAAATTTATTGCGAGTGTTCGAATTAGAAACGGAGCCAGAGAGGGTTTTGTGTAAAGTATGTGATACATCGGACGAGACTGAGTCACACAGACGGTCACACATCCTAAGGTGTTGGTCGACCAGCGTCACATAAGGGACGAATCCATATATAAAGATGATTTTCAGCGAGCATCTGTTCAATATGAAATCCTTAGGCAATAGACCGGGAAAGATAACGGAAAAGCAGTGGATCCAATGGCATGAAATGCAGGAGAAAATAAATCTAAAAATTACATACAATAACACCCTCAGATGTCAGTGTGAAATTCATGAGGTTAGCTTTCTCACTTTAAAAAATGTTTCTTGTATGTGGTAGGACCATTTGAGGTCGGCAGGCAGAAAAAATCCACGATTCATGGTAACCAAAACTTTGATGCATTTTTTCAGGTTTACAAAAAGGTTAAAACCATCGGACCATTCAGAAATGGAACTTATGGCTGATTGAAGGGGGTTTGTTGAAGGATTGTTATTTGATGCACGATCAAGTACTATCTCGCCGGCCTCTATTAATGTGAAAACAGTTGGGGTGATTGGTTAGTTTTGGATGTAAAAAGAGAACTGATAAGGGGATGAAAATTGCTCCCTGAATTACACTCTGGTTTACAGTAACAGTGGATGACCTAATACCATTGAGATAAATGAATTGGCGTCGGTCAGTGAAGTAGTCATGCAACCAATTCAAAAGGTGTGGTGGGAGATTATGTTACTTAAACAGTCTCAATAGGGTGTTCGTGCCAACAGAGTTAAACGCATTCATGCAATCGAAAAAACGAAAACGGGAACAATTTTGTGTTTTTGGTCTATAGTGAATTAAAACAGAAAGTGTAGAATAAACAGTTTTGTTTATGGCATTTGTTGGGCTGCACTGCATCCAATTTCGAAAGGATTGCTTTTCAATTCCACCGAGACAGTTGACTTCATCATCACATTGGAGTGAATGAATGGGGTGATGCTAGACGTGGTGAGTTTTGTTACTAGTCCCATCTGATGTTCCTATGCAGTTTGTCTGCATTGAGCCCCAGTTGAGACACAGTGACAGGACTACAGAACCACATTGTGCGATTACGTGTTCAGAGCACCAACTTGCATGGCCAAATTATTGTTTCAAATCACACTGTGTTGGTTACAACTCGTCGCACCGATTATTGACGTTTCACTGAGCCATGATTCCACGGATATTTCACACTTCTCTCTGTATTCAAGAGACACACACAGAGGTAGTATGTGATCATTGAGCCCATATTTGTTTATTCACGCTCTCTTCCCATGACGAGTACCATGTGACAAACTGTCACCCATATCTGGGAGTTTCACTTAACCACTGATTGCCCATTGAACACCGATTGTTTTTGGATGCTATAATTATCTCGACCGTTAGAATAGGCAACTATCAGAAAATGATCTAAGAACAAGTCATTGACTAGCTGATTAAGGTACCCTTTGTAGAAATGTTTGATTCGACTAACGTCTACCATCGGTATGTTATGTTGTGAGTCTGACCACTAGCCGATATATTTGCTTGTCTGTAGTTATGATGGTAACACGTGAGGTTACGCGGTTGACAAACAAGCACATACGCACACAATGACGGACAATGGCCATGCCTCTTCAACCGAACATCTATGCAATGACCAATCTCACGTTCTTGTCCACGGGGCTGATAAGGGATGTCCAGTTCCCATTGTCTATAACAAGAACCAAACGAACATGGTTGCAGGGAAACAGCGTGAACGTTGTCTCGGAAACAATGCGTCGTCTACAATTTGTTCACGGTATCCAAAACAACAGTTTGAGAGCAACTCCATGTTTTTCCCGATGGGCCAAACATCACGATATTTAAAATATTATGTTCTGATTAGCCTGTCGGATTTCAAAAGCATCACTTACTGTTTATAGCCTTATTAATTGGAGTGTGGGCCTCGTTGCTTCATCAATCATTTTTCAGGCCAACTAAACTTTGTGAATCGGCTAGAAGAGAGCACCGGACAGCTGCTTCTCAATTGTTGGAGCTCATTCACAGTGCATGTCATTTATGTGCTCAAATGGGGACTCGAACTTTGAACCTTCTAGGAGTGAGAGAGGAAAAGTGCCTTTGGAGCTTCATTTGATCTGCGGCCAATAGCTTGAGCAAATGACCATATTAGTGTAGGATGTACGGTGTGTAGGTGTACGGTCTGTGTAGGGCAGATGTGAATCACTGCTGAAATTCTATGTTCATTTAGCGAAATGACCCCAACCTCAACATTGTTCGAAAAACGTTCATTTTAATTTTTGTTAAAAATTGCCGGGAATGGCATTTGACTGATAAGAAATAAACTCTACTGGATAGGGTTTATTGTTTTCGTAGTTAGTAGCATTCAATAATCGTGCGTATTCCGTATTACTTTGCCAGAATGAAGTTAGTTTGAAAACACATTGATCTGAACAACTTTCGTCTGTACTTCAGGTGGAAACTCACCCGTTCACATATTCCACAGATAGTTAGTGTCCGTCCGGATAAGAATGAATAAATTTGACATTCAATAATTGTTAGTTTTTTTCGCCACTTCTAGGAGCCATGAAACTGACAAAGCTGTGGAGGATTTCCCTCAATTTGTTCACCAACGGTCTGTTTTAGTCTATCCGTATTTTAGTGCTACTTATCATGTTGTGTTCTCTTTGCTTTTGGAGAGGCGGACAACCACATAGGGAGAAGGACCGGGTAGAGTAAGATGAGTACGACGGTGTGAATTTGACTCTGTCATGTTTGTTTGTCTTATAATACACTATAATCCATATAATTCAATGTATTCATAATTTATTTTGCGTGAGAACTATACAGTTTCCAATTGACTGGGAACAACAAACACAAAGTAATATCGAAACAAATCACACGCGTTTGTTTGCGTTTCCTCTTCCGTGATACATTGAAAGTATTTTTGTTTTTGTTTTTGTTTAATTGCATGACAAGTGTGATGCAAAGTTTGTGTTTAAACGTCATGAGTTAACATGAATTAGAAGAGCAAATTGTGGATTCTGAGCTTAAATGTGAAAATTCTATACCCGGGGAGGAAAAGCAGATCGTAGTTGGGTGTTCCACAAGCAAAGTTAGAGAAACGTCACCGTTCAGCGAGTTTTTATAGTCGGTTGGTGAGCGTGGCACAACGTTTGAGACCGCGTTTTACTGGCAATTGATGCTGAAACGGAGGAGACGCCAGAGTGAACAATTGCGAAAGGTGATATCCGTGATAATAACGGTAGAACAGATACGGGCAAACGATCGTAATGCAATGGACAAGATGAACAATGGCCTTGTTCTGTATGCCGTTCAGAGAACCATGAGATTTAGCTTCAGACGTGGCCACTCTATTCTACAGCAGAATGTTTCCGGGGGTTCGAAAGGACGAGAAGCAGGATGGAGGTGAAAATTGCTTTGTACGGAGCAAGTACCGAATTGTCCAGGACGTAAGGCATGAGAAAAATCGGATGCAGATAAGGATCTAAAATGCGATAAACAAAATTCAACATTTAGGTTTGGCTTATGGGAAACAGAGATACAGGAGGTTCTGGTGGTATGGAAACTAATGCACTCTAATCTGGATTGAATGAAATGCACTGAGACCATTGATCAATCAGTGATGAGAATAATGATGCTATCATAAAGAGAACCGGATTAACTAATTGTTGAGTAATTGTCTGGATTTAAAGGCCATAGATGAAGAAAAGGAGAGTAGGCTGGGGGAATCATGAAATTTGATGGGACCCTGAAGTTCGATTTGATTGTTCAAATAATAGTCCTACCAAGACGAACCGAAATTAACTTGCCACAAATGAAGCATTGTATCCAAGTGAATAAACTGAGAGAGAGAGTTTAAACGTAAGAAGTTTCCTCAGAAGTCCATCATGCCGATCCCGGTTGAGCTGGAGAAACCACATGCGACTTGCTGCTTGTGTTTACAAGTACTTTTCGTTGTATCTTCCGTTAGTCATTTGGATTTGCGTTATCGATGTATTTTTCCAATGTGCCCACGGATCTGTGCATACAATCTCTTGGGTTCTGTATGTCGTAGTCCCCAGCGCTCAGTGAAGCTTTTTACCTATCCACGTGTGTTTGAATGCCGTCATCACCACAGCCTGATTTTATACAATTTTTGCGTGTTTTATTAGCCGCTAATTCCTTCCGGAAAAGTGTATCCTTACGTGTTCAATAAAAGAAAGTTTAGTTTCAGTTTTTACAATCATTAGCAATGCATTTTCGTGCGCCGCTTTTGATTGCTGTCTCACGAAAAGAGAAAGAGGACTGACGAATAAGTCGTGTGCGCACAAACGGAATGCAACATACTTTTGTTATATATATATATATATATATATATATATATAGTTTATTTTTGTCTGCTCATGTTCAAAGAATCGAATTCAGCCGAGCTACTGTCTCAAATTTCTACTCGATTTCCTAATAATCCCAATCTGTTTGTGAAAGTAATGCGGTCATTTTTTTCCTTCTGTTTTCGACAGAACAGATTAATGAGTCATACATGTTCATCTATGTGGCCATTATTGATTAAAGAGGGCAGTAGGGACGCGCCCATCCTACCAAATACTCGAGAAGGGTGGGTCGAGGGGTCTGATAATACCATAAAATTCCACTGACCTTGCGCGTGAGAAAACGAACTCACTCTCTCTGTGCTCCCGGAGGCGTACACGTGTGCATGTGTAAGAATAGTTGCGATTTTATACTGTGCGGGTGTGCTTGCGCGCGCGCGCCGTCGCTAGTACGTGACACTTGGAGGTGAATAGCCAAACCCATGAGAACTGTAGAAAATGCAATCAAACCTCACAGGTACCTGTACAGTGAAACCTTTACTAAGGTAACGCTGAACTACTATTGGGATAGCTCACAAAAGACGTATATAACCATGTCTTCGAACGATATGAACACCGAGTCAAAGAATGTGCTCGTACACACACTAACTGGCTCATGCTGACGCTCCACAAGCCCTCGTCTAAATGATGAACAGCGTGGTTGACCCCTGCGAAGTTAGCCGACTCATTGCTGGCTGTATAAATAGTCTCGTATACCAACGAGCAGGTTGCCTTTGTCTTCGCTTTATTTATTTACGTTTCAGGATCGCTGTGATTTGTATGGTTTACATGCCGTGTGCAATACATTGGATACCGTTACGGACTTGTCCCGTCCACAATGTTTTGTTTTTATTTCACTGTTCCTAGCCCCCCTTCCCTCCCCTGCATGCATTAAGAGTCATACAGTAGGAGTGATTCGAATTTCCCGTTGGTCGTAATATTCTCTCCAGATTATCATCACCACCAACTCTTCCTTCTTTGGGTGTGAACAGTTTTGAAACGGTTGGCTTCTTAGATCCTCTGTCGAGTATAGTTACATACTATCCTGCTTTGCGGTTACACAGGAATCTGGAATGATACAAATGATGTTTTGGAGAAACCTTCCCCCGGTGTGAATTTGTGAATCTACAGGCCTGATGGACACTAACACGTTCTGATTGTTATCGGCGTATTACCGACTCAGTTGCAAACTCACTAGTGATTGATATTTGAGGAGATTACAATCCTGTTTCAGTCATTCAGATTTCACTCGATAGAATTCACTCATAGAATTCTGACGGTTCTTGTCTAATCTCAAAGCACCGATCCTTCAAAGAAATTTTATTCCCCAATATCGTGGTCATGATCGGTTCATAATCCATAGACGTCTGAAAAAGCGTCGGATTAAAAGCGCAATGGACAGGTCTCCATCACACCTAATATGTTTCGTTGTTTTGTTAACAACCCAGTGTGAATGATTTCGTGTTGTGACGGTCCATACCACACGGATTTAGACAGGCAAACCAAAATCCGAGGCCCTGTTCGCCGTCTCATCTTGTTCTCGTATTCAGGTCAAACGTGATATGCTATGCTGGTGCTGTTTCCTCGGATTGAGTCCGACATATATGTGCGAAATTTTGCACAGACTCCACTATTGTTCGCTCAACACGGAGATAATCATTTTCCGAGCGCGAGCCTGCACGCCTGCGAACGTGCACACCTCTACACAGTTCAGTTTTATAACTCTCCTCACCTCGAACTCACAACTCACAGGTAGATACACATGCCCAATGCACACACACACACACACAGGATTTCATCTGCACGTGGTTAGCCCGTGAATCGAACCGAGCGAGCATACGCGCACCGATGTCCCTTTGTCTGATCGATCGATTGTGCAAACTGTTTCTCTGTGCTAGTCAGCTCTTTCCATCTCTCTCTCTCTCTGTGCTCATGAGTATTCACCGGCCACTGAAATTTAAGTCTGTCTAAATGCCTGTCTGTCTGTGTATCTGTGCTCACATCTGGGTGTGATTCGAAGAGCATCTGTGTAAATGTGTTTGTGTGTGTGTGTGTGCGCGCGCTTGAGCATATGCATACGCATGCGAACTAGACTCCGGACTGTTGTCCTGAAGAAGGTGCATTTCTGAAACAGTTGCACAATTCAGTCACTGCTGTCTGCAATCTCTTCCCTCCCCACGTAACTTAGTTCATTCCATAAAACGGCCTGGCGGGGGAGGTGGGTGGACGAGCATTGGTTGTTTGGGCAGGTTTTGGTCCCCGGCCAGGCATCCAATAGTCTGAGACTTTAGTGTATCAATCATTTGCTTTCCTGTTTTGTTTGTGGGTTACTGAGTTATTTGGTTTACTGGGTGCCAGAAACAGACATATTGTAAGATTTAAGCAACTAGGTAAATGGAAGTTTAAGTCACATGCAATATGCAAATTGAACGGATCCGGAATACACCTGATTACTTGATGACCGTGTTCCGCTGGAGGCCATGTGCGCATTTTGTCCTCACTGAGAGGCACCGTGTTTGTCTGGTCATGCCGAATGGCGCTTGTCTCGTATATGAAGATGCCAGATTAACTACCAGTTCTGTTTTTCTGGCACCTCAATCGCGTCTCGAAAAGACGTCGGGAAACACACGTGTTGCACCGGAAGAAATGGTCACAGCGACCGGCCAGCAGTCCTAGCGATCGTTCATCTGCGAGTCGTATGCAAATCAGGATGCCATTTCTGGTTGTAGCAATGATGTTATTGATCGAGGCCGATTTGACAATTTAATGAAGTACCGAAAACGAGATTTGCTCACCACGTCGTCTTCTAGTGTATTTTAGATGTCCTATAGATTTTCGGCTTGGTTTCAAGTGTGCTAGGTGAGGGGCAGGGGAGGTCCAAATGTCACAAGTCGCCTGAGCATCACAAGCGTACAGGTCAATAAACTCAATCACCGATAAACGTAGTAACTTGCGCACATACAAGTTTGTTCAGTATCAGTTTAACTGTTAAGTAATAGAACCTTAAAGTTTGGAGTGTTTCTTTTCCGAGGAGTGTTCAACTATAGTGTCGACAGGTACACGATACAAGCTCACGATTGGTCATCAGAATGATTCTAGGCTACGTTTTGATGCAGAAGAACGAATGGCCTTACTGGATGATGATAATGTTTCAATTTCTATGGTCGTTGTTTCTACCTCCCTCTTTCACAGCACTTACTTTCCCCACACGAAATTGTGCCGCCCAAGCCAAGCCTTACTCTGGCTCGCGAAGTTGAGGCACGTGAAGTTGCCCGCAGTTTAAATGCATCCAAACGAAAAATGACCAATCCACCGAAACCGGCCACCCGTAGCAGTACAGTGACCGATCAGTCGTGCACTCTGGCCAACTGGATTGCCCAATCGGATCGCGTCGACTGGGCTTCCGGTCCGTCCCGGATACAAGAGAATTCTTTGGACCGTAGCGTGCGTCGCCGGAGCACGGATGTGGATTTCAACTATGTGGAAGAGACAGCCTCAATGCGACGACGACGGGAACAGTTGGAGGCGGAGTTAGCGGATTTGGAGGAACTTTGTGCACCGCACAGTGAAATACATCAACGTCTCAGAGAGACTCAACGCGCGTTGAGGTCAACGGAGCACAGTAGCGCCAAAATGCAAGTGAGTCATGCGTTTCAATGTGAATCGATTTATTCATCTGATTGGCTTTACAATAATACGAGGTTGTAAAATGGACAGTTTGAGACATTTTATGGGAACAACAAAACCCATCAATGAGATTAGAGTTACCTTTGTGTCACGCAAGAACTTTTCTCAGTGAATGATTGACTCCTCATTATAGTGCAAAAATATAAATAATTCAAGACCCTACTTGTCACTAATGGCGTAGCCGGAACTTGCCAGAAAAACGGAAATGACTATTGCAACTGTTTTCAAAATTAAGGTTCTATTGCATTACAAGATGTTTTATTACGTAGCATTGTCTAATGACCACTAGACTGGCTGAATCACACAATTCTGCTGTTCCACCTTGATAACATCAACGCTGGAACTTGAAATGACAAATCGCATAAGATATCATGAGTTAGACCAACCTGTAGCCAAATAACCAGCCCCATAAAACAGGATTTGAACCTCAGACCTGAACACCAGATTATAATAAAAGGTGCAGGTTATGAAGGAAGCAGTATAAATCAAACACACGTATGATCTTGTTTGGACAAGTCTTGCGATCTCGGTTTTGAATGTTCCTCTCATTCCTAAGGGTTCAATATCACATGCCAGTGGACCGTCCGCGGCACTGTTGCGTCGCTTACGAGCCGACCAGTATTCGGGCCAGCGACGTCCCCGTACCGATTCCACACGGGCTCGTTCACGATCGGGCCCGGACGAGGAACAACATCACGTTGAGGAATGGTTGGATCCGACTCGTCAGTATAGCGAATCGTTTCGGCGCGGGACAAACGATTCCGGACGGACAACTCCTCGCCGGAGAAATCAATCGGCCTCTGGAAGGTCACAGCAATTCACTCCAATTCAAGATCCGGGCGACTTTGACAGTCGAAATGAGTCGTTGAGACGGTATCGTAGGTTAGTGTTCTATAATTGGGGTGAATGAGAACCCTTTTGATAAACAGTTTATGCTGATTTTTCACGCAATGCACCACTACGAACTGAGCTGTTTTCAGTCAACAGTGAAATAGTTTTTACGTCAACAGTTTTGGTGATTTATATTTTACTAAGTGAATCATTTATTGTATTTTATAATATTTCACTAAGTCAATTAGCCGAATTCCACACTTAATATTTAGCTGTTCCTTGTCACTATGGCTTTCAAGAACTCGAAGCGTTATCAAAGCCATCCAAAGTAAACTTATAAGATGACATTGAGTGATTTAACGAGATAGCCTATTCAATGCATTCAAGTGCCGAAACAGACTACATAGCAATGATTTAAATCACGTTCCGTCTCCCAGAATCTTTATTCCCGTTCTGATTATCATGTTCTTGATTAAACCCTTTGATTGTTCACAGGAACCAGGCCGTGTTGATTGTCTTGGATTGGGTTTTCATTCCTCTGGATTTCGGTAATTCCCTACTAGTTAAATACATTTATATCCAATGGGAAGATTTGTGATGATCGACAAAGAGCACTGGATAGCGGTTTTGTCCTGTTTGGGGCTCGTCAGCAATGCGTGCCTTTTGTATCCCTGTCAGGACTTGACTCGCAAGCCTCCGAGTTAGGAGTGGACACCCTTATTCCTAAGCAACATGGTCGACGGGGATCACCTTGTGTAAATGGCTCAAATCAACCAGAAGAGTCAAAGCTCGAGCCCTGACAGGAACAGAAAAAGTATGCACTGCTGACAGGACGAAGCAGCGGTTCAGTGGGCTTTGTCGTTCATCACCTATACTTCCATCTTTATTTCTCGTTGTTTATAAAAGGAAGAAAAATCTATCGGAATTCAATTATGCTTTCATCAGGTAGAAGAAGGATTAATGTCTGATTCGGTCAAAGTAGCCTAAAAATAAACCATAGAAGCACAAGAACAATGGCTGTTACACTTTGTCAAGAACACGCGTGATCTTCCTTGCGTGATCTTACCTTTTGTCGGTCAGTTTACTACCATTATGATTTCTTCGTTTGTAACAATCCCCAGGAGTCAACCGCACCAACGTCATTTACGGACAAAATTTTTCACGGATACGCGTGCACCAGTAGTAAGGCTAGGAAGACCGTCGTCCTATTTTTGGATATACTAGAATGTGCCAGTGAACTGGTCTCCCATCGATAGCCCAAAACGACTGTACATTAACGAATCGCATTTTTGTGGACTATTTGAAGCATAATAGTTCGAGCAGGGTGAACACTGTTTGAGATGATAATCCATGCCGTATCTCGTATTTGATGGGCTTGATTTGGGCGGTTTTGCGATAACCAGCTGTGTACACCTGTTTAGAATGACCAGATTTTGCACATCTTGAAGCCTTCAAAGCTAACAGACCGAACTAGAACATCATCGGGAAAAGTTGTCAAAGCAAACTATTTATGACAAAGTGGAGAGCCGCAGACAAGAAATCTTGCACAATGATACGAAATTTGGAAAAATGCAATGCATAAAAGAATTGTAAGTGTGAATACAAATACGGGAGGTTCAACAGAGTATTGATTTTGTTTCATACGATATCTTAAAGAATAGTTGTTTGCAGTCCATTCTCTGAGTTATATATTAGGGCCAGAGGAGATAAACTACCTGGATAAGCATTGCTGTTAGTCTTCTGGAAATGGGAAAGAACAGAGTAAAGGACGCTGTAAGATATCCAAATACGAGGAAATAAAGGGTATGGGCTTTACGTGCGTGACAACAGTTATGTTTTCCTTAACATCTAGTTGTTTATTTGTGCTCAGGCTGCAAAGTCTCCCTCGGTCATTCACACCCACACACTCCAGAACTGATAAACTTGTGTTTCGCTCCCCCTACAGCTCATCAGCAATACATATTCAGTTGCCATTCCAAGATTTAAACTCGCATGTTATGCGTTACTGTGGCCAATAAGTTCACACGGGCTAATCAAAAGTAACTATTTAGGTTTTTTCATATATCTCCAAAGATTTGGTTCTCACAGTCATAAAACACACCTTCGTTGCGAGGAGCCCAGAGTTCAAATCTCGGATATGTCAGTCAATATGCACTACTGATGGGCTTTACAAGAGCGAAACGCGACTGTAGTTTCTCTCAATTGTTTGTTTGATCAGGCGAGTTGAGTTTTATGCAAAAAGCGGAAATATGAAAGATATTCAGTCGAAATCAATATGATTTACTCCACATCACTACGCGGCAGCAGCTGTGAATAAGATACGAATGAAATAACTTCAATCGACTGAAACCGTACCAAATAGCAAGCGGATCATGTCAACCGGAATCTCTGTCACTCGGTTAACAACCTTAGTTCGCAGTGCATTCCTCAAGCATCTAGTAGCTCAAAATTTGTTTCATTTTCTGGTGAATGATTCGGTTTGTTTCTACTGATGTCCCAGAATGACAGTGGATCCAACACGGACTGGATGCTCAGTAGCTAAAACTGTACAGTCAATCGATCATTTTTATCCAGTAGTGGCGAGAACTTTTTAATTGTTTTACTTATTTCGACTGAAGTTAATAGCCACAAATGTTGCCTTATAAGTTAAAGAGTTTGGTGGCTAACTTTTATCCTACACATACACTGATAATCTCACCTCGGTTGATGATCAAACGTTTGCAAGCCAATTACCAAGAACGGCAAACAGACCGAAAGGAATTCAGTTCACCCGAGCTACGAGAACCAAATTTCAATACTTTGTCAAAATTCAATCCTATCCGGGACATCTGTTTTGGTATCGACTCATGGGAACTCTACCGAAAATCGGGTTCATATGTTTCAGTTTCGATTAAAAAAATCCGCATCCGTCTATTCATCATAGACCAGACGATTCACTGATGGACTGTATGTCAAAAAAGGATTTAAGCTGGTAAAATGACCAGTTCATTTTGTGAATTGTGATCATTCTTCAGATAAAAATCGAAATGTATTTAACTTGACTTGTAACGAACAAGAATCCCGAGCCCAACCGGATTGGGGTAGTTTATTATCATCATTCTTGTTCTTTTTGGTCAAATGCATTTTTTAATTTGGCTTTTTTCGTTTTCGGTCGATTGGAGCATCTAAGTTATTCATTGGTTTGAACTCAAATATTCGTGAGGTTTCTAATTCTCCGCGGACGTGTGTTCTTCATGCAAAGCCAATTGCTTTGTTTATTTGTAAAAATCCAAAAACCCACTACTGTTCACTTGTTGCATTCGTTTGGTTAGTAATTATCAGATGTGCATATTCATCAAATCCGCCTGGATTTCGAACCCACGCACGCACACACACACACACATCCGACACATCATTCTACTCCGCTTCTTAATTTTTTCAGTATCCCGGATCATCTGAACCTGATGAAACAAGATGAGTCAGTCGGACTCAGTGAACTGACTCGCCAGAAATCCTTCGAATGGGAACCATTAAATCGTCCTTTGAATATGCCGCGTCCTTTGCCTGAATCGTCACAAAAATTCGCCGCCCTTCAACCTGAGGTTTTTGTATATCCATCACGTGCAAACACACTGTATCTGTCCAATTATAGCCAACGAGTCAGCCGACGAGAACCGGATCAGTCTAGAGAACCCCTGTCACGGTTGGAGACACTTGGTCGTGATGGCTATCTTCCCGAACCCGGGTATGGGATCACATATACAGTACGTACCGTTGAACTTAATCTATCCTGCGTGGTTCATACAATACACGAACCAATGTACATTCTTCGGTAGAAGAAATAAGTAGCTAATAAGGATCTTCATTGGAGCATGTTTCCTACCGTAGTCCGCCTTGCATATCGCTTTTGTAATCAGCCTAAACTACTGCAATAATTTGAGTGGTTCATTCCCCATTAGCAAAATGCTCCGCTTGAAAACACAACACTATCAGATTAGGGAACCACCCAGAGGACCGTGGCTATTAGGGATCATCTGAATTCAGTGGTTATCGTAAACTGAGGGGCCCATCCGATTTCCGCCGGTCTAGGTCCGGTTTCATGTGATTGGGTGGTCGAAATGTGGATAACCCAATATGTGGGCAGAACGGGGACCCGTCTCAGGGTATGGTGATAAACCGAACTGAAATTTGATACTGTATTCGGATTTTTTAGTGCTTTGTTATGGTATGGTCGTGTCCAGAAGATATCATGTGTCCGATACCAACGCAAGATTTAAGAAGTGAATCTTTTGATTCAATGTTAACTCTTCGTGACTGAATGAAAATGTTTTGTCCGTGGCGTAGAAAAATATCTCGCCTTGTGTTTTCCCGTTTTTTTGTGTAAATGCTTAGCTACAACAATTTACGATAAAACTTTTTCAAAACATCTAAAACTGTCCTGCGCGGAGGATAAGTTCATCGTGGGCTGAAATGTCACTGCTCTTGTGCCACGTCTCCCAACCAAGGTGATTATATCGAACAGTGTATGTTTATTAGCACATATGCAACAAATGCCTTCTCTCCAGCTTACGGTGTTTGCAATTGATGCGCGGAGGAAGATTGTCGCGGTGACCAATCCATAGCCTGACTTAGGGGAATCCAGCGGGTGTAAGCAGAACTGGCCTCAGTCAATCCTTCTCGATCGTTTGTTCGGCCGAGGCCTGGAATAAGATAGACGTTACTGGTTAGAAACTCTAATGGATAGTGTTAGCTTGCGTGAATGCCTTAAAATTCCATTGTGTGCTTCTGTGTCCTCTTGCCTCAAGGTTTTCTTGTGATGTAAACTGATGAAAAATCCACCCCATTCTTCATTCAGCCATGTCTTATCTCTGTGTTTCTTGATTCGCAATCATTGAGTGTAAACTCGTGAATACTACGCCTTCCAGACCTAAAATCTAGACAAAAAATAAAGTGAAAGCATTTCGCCTTTCGTCTTTAATTCCTTCACGATTCATTAAAAATAAAAGTGGTATTTCCGATGCCGCACTCTAACCCGGGGTGAACACTTACAGAACTCAGTGTGGAAAACTCTACGTTCACAAGTGAGTATGACATTACGAAAAACCAATATACGCGCTGATAATACGAGCTGATTATGTGCAATCGGCTACTAAACAGACTCTCGTGAATGCACATACCTATTGTATAAGATCATACGCTAAACGGCGATATTGTTGCATAGTTTTGAGATAATTTTGTCTCACACTCACCGGTTTGCCTTTGTTGTGTTCGTTTTAAGGCTTTCTGATTCTGAACTTTCCGACCTAACAGAATAAGCAAAAACTCACCCCCACCCCCGCCCAGCTGTATTTTTCTGTTCGCTAACCACATTTTCAAGCATTATGCGCTTAGCTTTCTCAGATAGTGTCTGTCCTTCTCCGTTCATCCAACTCTGTCATGGACGGTTTCGGCCAACTAGTTAGATTCACATTACTCCACGGAATCTACGAGCTCAAAATAAGAGAGACAGAGAGAGAGAAAATGTTGATAGTTTTCATCTTATACTAAGTTGGAATTTTCCGATGAATTCCTAAGTCTTAGTTGTGATATGCATACCCTAAACATGCAGCCGCTTTTCCCTCATGAGACGTATTTTCGCGTGGGAATAGAGCGAGGGCTTTCAATCACGTGACTGGACCAAACCAACCACATATCATTGTCCGCTTTGTCCTCAAAATTTCATTAACACCTCTTTATATCCCCCCGTCAGCAATGTTTTGTGTTCTGATTCAGTTCAAGATGGAATCATGCATGCAGCTTTGAGTGTGGTATTGTAGTTTAGTCTGCCAAACGAAAGAACAGTCGGGGATGCTAGTTTGGTCACATTCTTAGAGTTCATTTCGAGAGGAAATGATAAAACCTTTGTTCCGAACCCTCACAATGTTTTATGCCGATCGACATTTCATCGGTTACGTGAGTCGTTTGGTTCTAGATGAACTAACTGAGTCCGTCACTCACCGAAACATCTACAGAGCATGGTTCTTAAGTAGGCACACCGATGAACCAATCAATCTGCCATTATGCATATAGCGAAACGGAATGAACTGAGAACGCCCTTTGGACAAGGAGGACCAAGTAAAACAGCCACTTTTGATGAATCATGTCTCAGGCATGTTTACTTTTTGATTTTTTTAGTCACTTCCTGGTCATGTTCAGGTTAGACTGCTTCATTTCCAGGGGGGGGGGTGCTTAAATACAGCGAAAAAGAGATTTAAAAGGAATGCATTTCCACGTATTTTATCATTTGATTGTTATTGGCGTGGGAACCGGATTTACCTGTCACTCAACCTATTAGTCCCGTACAATCTGTGTGCATGTATGGATAGGAAGTGGGTTCAACCGTGTGTGTATGCACAGCGGTCGACAAACGGTTTTTTTGTTTCCCGGCCGATCTGAGGCTGAGCACATTCTCACTTTTTTACCAAATGCTTACAAGAACCTTTTTCAAAAACTTTGAGATCCCGAGATCACACAGTTTGACTTTATTTCTTCAATGAGAAATCTAAACATTTTTAAAGTGTAACTTCACCTCCAGCCGAACAATATTGTGCACTCTTTGCAACAACTCCGCGTGTGCTAAACTTTCACTATCTCTCGCTGTGTGTGTGTGCTTCCCCCTCTCTCCTCACATAGTGAGTAAAACGGGTGTGTACTTTCACTTTTCGTGTCTCCTTCCAGCCATCCGATCGTTTGTTCCGTGAGTGGAGCCAGCCTCTTGTCGATCCAAGCGACAGGTTTCAGAGACATAACAGTCTAAAACCGAACACCGATTCCATGCCCAGTAAGTTTGGGGCTCGTTGCTACTTTATGGAACCAGTGATTTTGAATTCGCTTACTCGTACCCTCATACCCGAAAATTTCCCAGTACACCGAGTTATACAATTCAGCCTAGATTGATATTTGCAACACATGTTTCAAACGTTTTGTTGCTTAGGCTAAATCCTATTCTAGTGTTATACAGAATTCCACAAGATAGTGCCGGGTCGAAGGCAGTCATTTACAAAGATCAACGTAAAGGTTATCGATAAATTGGAGTACCTAGAACAAACCGTCTCATCTGGAACAGGTCAATCATGATTTCCACAGGCACGCAGGCTATTTGTTGGAACTTTAGCTATAGTTACAGTTTTAAACACACCTATTTACTCCATGAGGTCTTGGTCGTTTCAAGAGCGTTGTGAGAAACTGCCAATCGCATCCTTTTGCCCACTCCAACCATACTAATCACAATGTGAATATTTCTTCATAACACTAGTACTTAGAGTTCGACTTAACTGATCTAGTTTTTAGGGCTATGCACAGAGCAAATGAAACGTGAACTGAAAAGCTAAGAAGCATTGGACAGTTGCTTCTATCTGATCGGGTCTCATCAGCAGTGCGAATCCGTTGCTCCAACTGTGGATCTAACCTGGGACCCCAGAGGTAGAACGCAAGTATCTCGGGCTCCCGGTTCGATCTTCGTTTGGAACAATGGATTCGTAGTGTTGATAAGACCCAATCACGTAGAAACAGTTATTTTTGTGCTTCTTAGCTCTCCACCAATTCAACGCTGACACCAGCTATTCGCGTACTACTCATCGAGTATACATCCATTTCGTAAATCGTACTAGTACTTCGCTGTGTCTGGTTTCTAAACAAAGTAGTATTTTTGCCGATTATTGATTGTATTGTATTGAAGCTCTAGGGAGTTATATACAAACTTTCAGCCAAAAATAGATCACCATTAGAATTCTGGTAAAAAATAGGTCAAACATTGGGGGAGTAAATGTTGCAAAAATAGAAGTTAAGTACAAAGTGCATTAGAAAGCTCAGAACGAACACTCTCCTTGTGGGACATTATTCGGGAAAGATAAGGTACCGAAGAGTTTCTTCAGACAGATATCCGAGATGGAATGAGTTTGTAGTTGGAACGAGTTGACGAGTGGGATTTGCATGTGCATAGGTCATTGTGTAAAGGAGAAGCGCAAACAGATAGAATACTGTCAGCAAACTTCAAGCACGCATCAATATGAGCATCACAGATATTGTCAACCAGAACAAATAGTGGAACTTGGGAAACACGGCTCATCCTTAAGAGGCCATGCCTCAGCAACTTGAAATTAGCCTTCAGCAGAGCAGGGAAATTTACAGGGGAGCAGTAAAGGGGTAAAGGGAGGAAAATTGTTGAACAAAAACCCCTACCACGGTCAAATTAGAACAGAAGTGGCTTACTTTTCTTATCTGAAAACTTTCAATTTGCCAGCAACAGTTTGCGTTTGTAAGGACCAGCGAAGGTTACTTTCAAGCGTGACACCTAAGTACTTCATATGGCTGACCCTGCTCATCAGCTTTTCAAGAATTTGTGCATTGTCAGAGGGAGATGAGGAAGGGTTTACAGTGAAAATACATTCAAGGCAGTTTTCGGGATTAAAATTAAGACCAGATGAAGTGGAATATGAAACGAGGTGGGATAAGTTTGTGTCCTATTCAACTAGTTCTGACCGGTTAGATACGGAAACAGAAATGGCGATGTCCTCAGCATAATTAAAGTGTCGTACAGCGGGAGTAATAGGTAAGTTACTGATATAAGTCGAAAAAGATAGGGTGATAGTACAGTACATTGAAGTACACCCGAACTATTCAATGATGCGTTTGACCTTCTTCACAATTTAACATACTGATATCTTTCCGAAAAGAAATCACCATGCCATTCAAGAAGAGAAGCGGGACAGCCAAACTATTGAAACTTGTTAAGTAAAAGAGAACGGGGCACCGAGTCAAAAGCGGAAGAATAGCCAAGAAATGTACAGTACACGTATTCGGCTTTCTCGTTAATGGACACAAATGAAATGTACTAGAGAAGAAACGGCATCCAATGTAGAGCAACTATGTTTCTACGCAAACTGATAATTATCATTGAGGGTGGTAGGGAATAACTGAATGCGATACAGAACTGATCGCTTCGTCAATTTCAAATCAGTGGAGGTGAGAGAAATTGGTCTAAAACGCTTCCGTCTTTGACGTTCTTTTTGGGATGGGAGTAATTCTCACTGAGCGCCAACAATCCGGAATAGTTCGGAGCTCAAGTAAAAAATTTGCTATTTGTGCAAAAATGTGAGACAGTGGCATAGCTCCATGTTTAAGAAGAGTAGGACTTAAGTTGGCTGAACCAGGTGCGGTCCACCCTTTGAGAGAACACGTATGTTTATACATCTCACTAGATGCGATGAAGTGTAACGAAGGTGGGATTTTCGGAGAACTGGGGTGAATATAACCGGGATATGTGTCGGTCTAAAAATGAATGGATGCAACATTCAGTTTTTCAATATCAATAAAGGAGCTGGAAATCACTTTCTTCTGCCTGCAGAGAAGATTGATTCTACGCCACATAGATTTACAGTTCCTCGTCCCAAAAAACTGACTTGCATAAAGGGCATCCAATCGTCTTGTTTCACTCTGGATCAGAAATAATAGTCGTTACATTTCGGCCCTCCTGTCAAATTCAAAAGCACGTTCCTTTTCAAGGCGAAGACGCCTAAGCAAAGGTGTTGATATTGTGCCATGTTGAAGGAACAAACTTATCACAGACCAGCATATGTCAAAAACACAGTTTAACACTTCTGTTAGAAATGTCATATTGGACAAGGAGGTAGTATTTAAAGGAAAACAGTCGGTAACTAACTTAAGAGATTCTCTAAGTAAGGCAATATCGTCTGGAGAAAGATCTCTCTGACGGAACATGTGTTTGGGTCGAGTAAAAGAAAAATGTCCTGAGTGTGAGTAAATCTTAGATCTGACCAGGATCAGGTTGTGGTCACTGGTGCCTAAGGGGAGAACTGTTTGGTAGATAATGTGTCAGCGTGGTTTGTGGTTATGTGATCTAGATGAGAGATTCCTCTAGTTGATTCAGTCATCAGGTCACTGAGGTTTAGACAAAATAAAGGGTGCAGGGGGCGTGGTAAAAGTCACCAGCTATTAGGTGCAAGCTGTCAGCAAGAGATGGGGCAAGAACCGGTAGGAAATTATCATAACATGTATCAATGTCTGATAACCTACGATGGGGTACATTGTATAAATTAATGAGGGCTATAAAAGGAAAGTGAGAGAATTTGGGGTGACAGAAGACATTCAAGCAATCAACGCCATTTTACTTACAAAGTACTTCGGACTTGGCAAACCAATTGAAATTGATATAGGTAACCACAGCGCCTCCGAACTTCTTCGGACACCGCTGTCTATCGTGTCTGAAGCAGATGAAATTATCCAGTTGGACCACGGAATGGTCCACATCCTCATTTAGCCATGGCTGCTGAAGACACAAGACACGAGAGGTGCGAAATTCCTTTTGTCGGAGGACGTAGGCAAAATCCGAAAGCTTCCCAAACAAGAAACGGGCACTGTTACGCACAATTATATTTGCAGTGATCTTGCTGGAATTAGTGTGACCGAGAGCAGTTTGCAAACCGGAACAAATGCGTTTTCGTTGTTTGCATTGTTTGTGCGTTTGATTAGCGACTGGAACTCCAAACATGGCGGTGTGGTTTTTCATAACAACATTCTTAATATTCAACATTATTTTTTGTGTTTAGGGTTAAAGCATGCATATTTAGCAGTAGGGCGGATAAGTTACAGAGCGCAACGGTGGCGAAAAATTGTAGCACAGCTGTTCAAGAGGTGCGCGGGTTTGTAATATTGGCTCAATTGACGTAGATAGATTGTACTGTTTCAGCTCAATATGTGTTAATTGTTGAACTCCAACCTCAATTGAATAACAGTTTTCGGACAGGCCTAACTGTTTAATATTCCATACTTAAAAAAAATCCAAAATAATGACCTTTTTCTAGTAAATATGATTCTTATTCTCTTTGCATAAATACGTAAGCACCGTCGCCTACACACTCACACTCTCATCTGTTCTTCTTAGTCTTCAGTTTTTCTCTTCTCTCCCGTTGCTCTAAATGACGCATTTGACAGCTCCTACATCGAATGAGTCCAAAATAACGTCAAAGTCAAAGTCACAGTTTTATCATGGAAATTACTTACAAGCTCATGCTTCTCTTGTCCCCATACGATATTTACACAATTGAATCGTTTCACAGCGAAAACAAATCACATACAGTTCCAGGTGGGAGATTATAGAGAATGTAGGCTTCGATGAATTTGCGTTTGCTTTAATGGTGTAGGAATGTGAGGTGCACCAAGATTTCATTGAGTCTCCGTTTGAAATACTCAATAGTTGGTGCATAAACGCCGTGAGGTGGAAGGGTGTTCCGAGTACTGCATACTCTGACTGCAAAAGATTGGCACCGGCATTCCAGTCGACACTTTGGAATCATCAACGTAAAATGGTGTCCCCTAATGTGTA
>UZAN01040113.1:9590-28115 GCA_900618425.1 Echinostoma caproni | reverse complement strand
TGGACTGTGGAAATCCTTCTTTCTTCTCGGATGCATATAAGTCATTTGATTGAAAAATACATTTGAAAAGTGCAATCACATCAATGTGTTGGTTGTACTCGCTGTTTGAGTGGACCATCCCACAAGCCAATGGGGTCTTCTCTTTTCGATAGAACACCTTTTGGTCAGCCACATGTCAATGAACTTACATCTGTCACGCACTGCCCGTCGCTTTCTGTTGACCTGTTTTGACTGACTGGAGTGTGATCTGCTTACGGTCGTTCTTTCACTGAGATCTTTTACGATATACCAATCAAATCACGTTTTATGGGGAACAACAACAAAAAATGGCATTTTTCGACTACCTCCCGCTTATCGATCTACTTAGTTATGCGTTCTCGTGCGAACGCCACTGGTTCTATATGATTTTCGGTACTGAACACGTTCATCTTAATGGTAAAAAACTGTTCCCATTACACGTTACGTCAAATGCATCGTTTCGTGAATGTGGAGATGTGATAATGGATGCCCGAATCATACTTCAAGATGAGTTGTATTCAGTGTTCAAATATCCAAACTGTCTATCTGCGGCGTTATGCGGTAACTTACTAATACAGACTACCACCTATCCGTGTTTTGCAAATCAGTGTGACTATGCTTATTCTGAGGCCGGTGTTTTCGCGATCAAGATAACCGGAAGAAGGCCTGGTTGCGTTTGCGCGTCAAACTGTTCTCCTTGGTTTTGCAGTGTACCGTAATATCACGTCCGAATGTTTTATAAGTGCTCTATATGGGTATAGTTGGTGCTTAGAACACAGATTATAGACGAACATATATGCTCAATAAGTTAATTCTGAAGCCATTAGAATTACGTTCACGTAATAAAATAACCGGAGAGTGTTGTGTTGGGGCTAATCACTTGAGGTTAAATAACGAAAACAAAGGGATGGGGTAGAGACAGTTTTGTTCAGATGGGAAAGGATTACGTAAGCGTTGATAATTGATTCGGGTCATCCTAATGATTATGCGTGATGTTGTTCACTTTGGGCCAAAGAAGTTCAAGTGTCTGAAGAAGTTATTTTGTGCACATAATTCTGACCCTAATAAGCGGATGATTAGTACCGAGGTTCTTACTAGTGTTTCAATGTGAACAGCCTTGGATTTATGTTGTGGCAAGTAGTGGATGATGGTGAAAGCCTATGTTCAGTCTCGACAAAATGTGAAACCATTGAACTGGATATAACTCGGTTTTCCCCGTGTCTAAGCAGCATGGGCTGATTTTCTTGGATGTCTCTCGATAGCTGCCTTGTCACGTGACCTACGTAAGTGACAGCACAGATCAACTTGAATTGGTAGATGAGCATTGACTCGGTCAACAGAGGCAACCTATCCTTGTTCTGATTTCGGATGAAGGTGCGATGGCAAGAACACGCATCTGGGTTTGGGAGCGTTGAATGTTGCTTTAACTGTGGCACTCTGGGTTTTAGTGACCCTTTCGACTGCTGAGTCTCTGTTGAACGGAAGTTGGATTATTAGAATCATTTTCTCAGCCCTGTCTGCTGGCACGGGCTTCGGTCTTCCGAACCAATTAAAGACGGGTATGCATTTACTGAAAGCGTCTTTCGCACAACTACTAATTCTTTTTTAATATGTCTTGTTAGGAGAAATGTCTTCTGCGAATAGATATCATAGCACCAAGTTATGGTGCTTACTTAAGCACCCCAAAGCTAATCCGTTCCGGCTATTGTGTTTCACAATACTAACAAACGGCTGTGATTGCTTCCAATCAATTCTCAGAATGTAGTTACAGAGCATGAACTTCCGTCCCAATACGTATCTGAATTGCTGTTATCTTCACACAAGGACACGCTAAACCACCCGCCGAGTGGTACAAGTCACAAAATTATCGCTTCACAGCAAGTGTGTTCGAATCCCACCACCACCGTCTGCCTTCCTCAATATCTTTGTGTTGTACGGCAGCTTCCCGCTAGGCTGCTTCCCCCTTTCTGAATATTGTATCATTATGTATTCAATAGAATAAAGTAAAATAAAAACAAAACGAACAAAACCAATCCGATCTGGCAAAATAGTAATTTATCCTAATCCATGGCCCACGCATATGTGGGAACGTGCATGATTAGAAGGGATTGAAAACCACTTTTCCGCTTGCCAACGCTTTTTTGTGAGCATAAAAATAAGTTTGCTCAAACTACCACGAAAGACATGAACAAGACCGTTGCGATGAATCGCTGAGGTGTTTCAAATTTCATCATCAGTGCGATTCTATCGACACGGCGTTAAATTCGCTGAGGCAAGAAATAGACCCAACTAGGTTGAAAACATTTTGTATTACCCCCACCCTCATCTCATTTCCACGTTTGCAGTTTCTCGTTTTTCTCACGTTTGACAAGTTTCATTCTACCGGTAAAACAAATTTATAAAGCATGATGCGTTCTGCTTGTGTGTGATGGAGATCATGGGTATCCGTGGTCATAACCTCCATAATTTCAATGATTCTCACCGTGTTACTTGCATTCATCCCGTCTCGCGTGAACGCGTTTAGTCCTCCATAGTTCATCATACCACGAACAACTTGAACGCACCTCCAAAAATGATATCTCGCTGATTCAGTTTGACCAATGCAGTGGTTGGGTAACCGTGCTGTTCCCTAATCCGGTTGTGTTCTATTCTCATCAGTGTGGTTTTTATAACCATACTCTGAACACGATCAATTTGATGACCGCGACAGACCACACCCAGTTTCGTAATTATTTTAGGCAACATTTCTCCATCCGGAACACGATAATGTCTTCCTCTCTGTTCAGATTATTAGTCTTGAATGAAATTTCACTTTGCTGTGTAGCTAAAGCGAACATCTGTCGGACGGCGATCTAGATTTTATCGTTTCGGATAACTTTTGTCTCTAGTTGTCCTAATGGACCGTGTTCATACATCTATTAGCCACAACAAGCCCTGTATCTCGAGGTTATCCGCAATTATGGGCGTAGTCTGCAATACCTGAAATCAAATGGTACGGTAGAGTTGTTTTGAAAGAGTAGTTATGCACTTTCAATGCACCAAAGGACGCCTGGTTTGTCATGATTCAACACGCGTTCATTGGAACTTTTGTCGCTAAATCGAGTTGTCATAAGAAATGATATTGTATAGTTCATACAATTCCACACATACACACACCAGTTTCGGTTGTAAAACCGGAAACATTTGTGTTTTCGTACTAGTCCTACACTCATTCACATGTGGAGGAATTAATCATCTGTCAAAAGTGCGATCCACACAGACCAACATTACACAAGCCCTGATGTATGCAAAAATTGCATGGGTTGTAGGAGACAATTTCTGATTGTATTCGTGTGCTCATGCGTTCAAGGAGACGGACATCGGCCGTTTAACTCGGGGCTAAGTGTTTCGGCTCCTAACTGGAAGGTTCTTGATTCCGTTCGAAAAGTACGCGATGGCCCTGGGTCCCGAAGAAGGCCAGCAGGTATTCAGTGCTCTTGATCCATCATACTCTTCCACGGTGCGCAGATGTTATTTCTTGCTTATGTAGCAAACGAGAAAAATCGCTATCGTTGCGGCTCTTTAGTCATTCCGCATTGGAGTGACTACGACTGAGATAACCCGAGAAATGATGCTTCAATTACCATAATGTTGTTTTCCTAATCTAGAATGATTGGATTTTTAAATTGACTGTTTGGTTCAGTCAGGAGAGTGATCAGTGCGAGTTTGCACTTCTGTTCACAGAAATGATCGCCCACAAATGCTCCAAAGATTTTGTCAGGTTCCACCAGGGCTCGTAAAAAACCGTTTCATTGAACACGAATCGGATGAAAATTGGGTGGATGGTGGCGCAGTGGTTTATTCACTGTCACCGGTGGTTCGAGGTTCGGAGTCCACCACCACCACCCAACTTTCGTGGTAAGCAGCTTCGCTGTCACCCGGTTTGATTCCACGCCTGAGTTAGCGGAGCCGACTGCTGTTCATCACATATTAGTGTGTATTAAAAAAAGTGAGGTTCAAGCTGAGATCGGTTCTGATGCGAATTCATTCAAATTGAGTTGAATGCATTTGCCCGTGATAGAAGAGTAGAATATAGATAGATACGTACGCACCAAATAAATCGTGGTAGAATGCTTTCTATAGTAGGAAAAAGATTCATGATTTATTGGTGAGCGGAATACTGTTACTTTCCTCAGGTCAAAGTAGGTGAATTTCCGGGTCGGAAGAATGAATAGCGAGAGACTTCGGCTAGCAAAACCTTGATGCTCAAGATACCGGGGTGGTGTGTGAAAACCGCGATCCATTGGGGTCTGGGGTCCAGTTCATTGGATCAAACTTGCATGGTTCCCAATACACTTCGACGTCCAATCCAGCCGGTGACCAGTAAATTAATCAATAAAGCGTATCAGTGTGTATAGGGATTCGTACATCTTTTCTTGGTTATTATGATATCAAAGTTCTTAAGCCAACTCTCCTGGGTGAACTGACAGTGTTTCAGTGATCCCCTTATAGCCCCGGATGTTGCCTTTTCGTTCATCCGCTTTGGTGGGGAAACACCGCCGCAGGTAATTGCAAAATGTAACGGCCTCNACGGCCTCTTCCCATTTAGATTCTTATTCACAACATGTGAATGGAATCCGCTCAAAGTTTAGAGACTAGGCGCTTAAATCATCATTCAGAATTACCTCACCTCCTTTGATTGCGTCTGAGAGCTAATCGCTCTCTCATGTGACACAAGCAACCGAAATCAGATGACCACAGTTGAATCTGATCGCATGTGATACGCTTTACGTCAGGGTAAAATACATCGGGACAGGCGTGCTGTTAGAACGATTTCACAAACCCACAGCTACTCGTACAAATTGTGCATGATTATGCAAATACTGTTTTCTATGGGCATGCAATACTAACACTGGGTGTCGGTTTGTGGCCCGTTTTGTGATTGATTCCAGATAAACGCTCGATATTTGGTTATTCAAACGAACGAATCGATCGCACCCTGGATCCGGACCTGATGGACAATGGAGACATTCCCCGAGTGGTGCGCGCCTATAACAGTAACACAAATGAATTGCGACCGAATTACAGCTCACCAGATTTGACACGCTTACCGGATGCTATTCAATTTGGTAAATCCGAGGTTAGTAGACCGGTGATGAATTCTTTTTGCGTAGATTCACACAGTTGTTTTCTTTCCCCCTGATCCATCGATCGAACGATCGAATATTCAACAGGGTCAACCAATGTCCGAACACTTGACCATACATTGTGGAAGATGTTGTTTTTTGTTTTCAAAGAATTGGATTGATCAACGAATCATGGTTGTCCGGCATAGTGAATTTAACCTTTTCTCATTAGAAATGACCTGGTTCATAAAATATTTTTAACTTAACTCAACAGATTACGTAACTTATTCGCTATAGTGTAAAAGCTACAAGGATTTTGTTTCTTTATTCTGACACAGGGAACATGATTACCTTGCTCACTCATAGTTTATGCAAATATATGATTTGGAATACACGACTGACTAACCGGTACTTCACATTGATCCACTGACATGAACCGTAAAGTGCCATCAAACAACAGGGAGAAGAACAGTTTTGTACAACTCATTCTAGAATTTCTTAACAACCAGTTTCATCAAAACATTCATTCTTTCTTGAATTATAAAATAGAACCTTATTTCTTCTCTACACTATTGTTTGTTAGGTAATGTAATAAACAACAGCGTTATTTTTTATGTGACTGCTGCATTTAGACTTCCGACATAGCATGCTGCCTTCCAAATGGTTAAATGAAAAACCGTATTGGGTTCTCAAAGGTTCTGCCTGTTCAGTGTGTTGAACAAGAGGCTACTGTTTATAACTTGGTTTATTTTCCTTTGAACGGGATAAAGTTATTATCCTCATAGTTCAAATATCAGATTTATGACGATCCGTATTTACAACCGCACCCTATGATCAGAATGCATCAAGTTGCATCAACTCTCTGCAGAATTTTCCCATCAATCCGACCTTGGGTGATGCGAAAAATAATGATCAAAACAGAAAAAAAACAGAATCCATTGAGCGCGTAGTATCATTGATCGATGGCAAATGTTCAACAAAGGTCACGTGAACTTTTAATCGCTTTGTAAACTATGCATTCGTAACCCGTTCGGAATTGAGGCATGTGCGCCGCAGCACCACGACGATGACCTATTTTCACGAATTCAAAACAAAGGCTCCGATACTAGTCCCATCCCGACCAGATCGCCGACGAGACTTAAACTCACTGGCGTTTGAGTAATCCAGGCAGGAGGAGTTTCATCTGGACAGGCTAGAATGTGTTTCTATTAGAATACGGATTAACGTGCGTGCAATATCCATAACCCATCGGTTGACACTATTGCACGAAGAATTGGCGTAGTAATTGCAATAGAAAAGAAAAAAATTAATATCTACTGGAAATCTGGTACTATTTGTTTCATAAAAAACAGTTATTTGAAGCTTTTTTGCCTCACTTGTATGAGCACATATGTCGCATATTTTAGACCAAATTATTGCGAATCGGGGGAATCTAGTCTTGGCATATCATATACTGCATCAACCCAAACACCCTTGCCCTGTTCATGCTGACTTTATCTCATAATGATCACCTCAGGAGACATCCACTAAAGGTGAAGACCCAGAACAGCCACCTTGATTGCCGATATCACTCATTTGCAGTCAGAGTGTGCGGCGCATGGAATTCTCTCCCATCAGATTTAGTGTGTGCTCCTACAGTAAAACTATTTAAATCGCAACTTGATAAAGTATTGGAACACTTAAAATTTCAACATCCGCGAGTGATCACACACATTATTATCATTGTTATTTGCTCTTTGTGAATTTATTCAAAACATTCTGTAAAAATCCTATGGGGCATGATAAGCCTCAGCCTTATTAAATCGACCATAATAAAACTTTGACTTTGATTTTGAAGCAATATGTTGATACACTTTGGATAGAGGATTTTTCGCTAGTCAGACGTATCTATCACACTTGCGCAATTAAGTCGTGAAACGTGATTCTCTGGTAAGGGGGATCAATTTGAAATAGGCACTCAGCTCAGTGCATTTTAGCTGACGACAAATGCAGGCACACTATATATATATATATATATATATATATATAGCACAATAGTAGGTTAATTAAACCCAAACTAACACTCATGGGTGCAGCGTGCAAACCCAACTTCCATAGGCCACACATCTGTCAGTCGTGTTTTGCCATGATTCGGCCTGTTTGACTACTGATCTGTTTGCAGCGAGCCAGATCACGTTTGCAGTCCCGACCCGGATCACCATTATCCGTTCACCGGTCCATTTCATCCACATCACGTGTCCAAATGAGGGTACCAGTCAAACGACTTGGCCCTTTGAACCGATGCGGGCACCGGTACTCAACTCGTACCCCTACAGCATGCATCTGTTCATCGAAATTGCTGTATCCACCGGTCTGACTGAATTCACACTGGATCATTCAATCATCTGTGAGGTGGTCTGTGTTTACTTTTTTTGGCAGTCTGTGAAACTCGGCGATAGAGGGATATCCATCTGATCTGAACATTCACTAATACCTAGGTCATCAACAAAACTACGTGCATATCAGTCAGCTCAAGCACACACATACAAAACCACTTTCCATTTTTTGTGCAATACAGTTACAGCCGCAAAACAGTTCGGAACAACACAGTTACAGACAGTTTCACCCACCACTGCGCACTCTTGATAGGTCTGTACTCAATAACTATTTAAGGGGAGCCTGTTTGATCGATATTTCGAGTCAGCACCACCACCATATCAGTATGCATTTGATCCGCACGTCCCAGTTTAGTCATAGAAGAAATTCAGTGGGGACCATTTGAAAGACCAATTATACGGACTGGTCTGCACACCACTAAATCCTGAAGGATACAATCACACTGCAAGCAGACCGTTGCATGACGATCAACAGTAGAAGGGATAAACTCCACACTGACAAGAACCTGCTGTTCACCCACGGGAACCAGAACCTCAAACTCCGGAACTTGGATTATCTAACCACGTAACACTTTCACCAGCAGAGGTGTAGTATTGTGCCTACTACCCAAGTTAGGTGGCGGCGGTGGGATTGGAACCTCAGTCCAAAACAAGCCAGTCTTAGCTAGCTCAACCATTTGATCACCATAGTCCTTACATCTGGGATGCTTGGGAAAGGTTTGTCATTCTGAATCAAACTCAAAGTGTCGTTAATTGTTGCTTACATTCAATGTTGATTCGGCACAAGGAACACATACCTAATCAACTTTTATTTTCTGTTTCACGAATGTCTATCTCAGCCCTTAAAGATGATAATGTAGGATTAACCCCGGTAATTAAAACAAACCACGTATTCGGATTAAGAGAACCGGTCATTCGAGTAGGAATGGGGGTCAAAGTAACCCTGTAATCCGATATACCCGGTGCTGAACAGACAGTTACAAAGTTGTGTGTCATCAAATCGGCACAATTAGAAAGCTTAAACAAAGTGTTAACAAATTTGATCACTAAGTCGATCGATAACCACGTTCATTTCTTCTAAAGCATATACAGATTTTATGCCTGACCTTTTCGAATACTGAACTAAAAATTACCTACCCTAAGTTCCAAATCAAGGAATTATCCTGCACAACGATGGCAGGTAGACAAGTGATATTTGAAATCCATGGCACAGTGTTCCAATTGGAGCCACATGCGGTCTCACGTGTCAACTCTGCAGTGTTGTTCATCCTAAGTCGTTTTGGGGGTATTTAAGACTGCGAGACGTTTCTTCCACGGTTTTATTAGGAAGAAATAGCGCTGTAGCTCCTCAGAAAGGCAGAATAGTTATGTGCTACCGAGAACACTGGAAGATGAGGCGTCGGTAAAGGTCGTGTGATTCAAGTACACAAACTCCGGGTTGTTGTGGTGATGACCAACTAAACTACTCGTTATTTTTATAAGAGTAGGATAGTTGCTACCAAACACGAAACAAGTAGAAACCGAAACGTGTTCACAAACGACGTGGTGCTGATACTTCCATGGTAGAGTAATTACGTTATTGCTAGCTTTTGTTTTATTCCGTTGGAATCTACCTCAATCTCTCAAGGTCTCTAGGGCCTGAACGATCCCAGGCGAACTGAACTGAACTAAATGGTAGTAGCGCGTTGATGAAGGAAATATATGCCATTCCCAGCATAGAATTTCATTCTGTCCTTGATAAAGTACTATCGATAAATAAAGCTTGGGACTACAGTAAATTTCTGGGAATTCATTACTACTACTACTGATGTTGCGTCATTACTTTATGCGACACGATTGCGAATAATTTTCCTGAGAGTCCGATTGTTAATTCGCCCCAACCTTACAATGACATGCAACCTTGTCAAACGCGCACACAGAGACCCGTCAGTAATAATTTGTTCAGATGATGAATTCGTCTTGTATAAATGAGGCGTGAGTTGAACAACTTGGAAGCACTGGACAGCTGTTTCGATCTGGTTGGGAATGAGAAGCGGTCTGATCATCCCCCGATTTTGGGGTGGGTAGCATGCTTTTGTTCTACCTTTGATGGCCCAGGTTCTATCCCCAGTTGGGTCGATGAATTCGCACTGTTAATGAGACCCAACCGGGTAAAATCAGCTTTCCATTGCATCCCAGCTTCTCAGCTCATATTTTATTTACACGATGAATTCATTATAGAAACTAACAAAATCCTCAAATCCTCTCAAAAACTGTTTTTGTTTTGAAACTTGATCGATCTATCTGTTCAACAACTGACATGTGTATCATTTTTGTGGGATTTTGTTTAGCCAGACAAAATTACTTATAACAATGTTTTCACTTCCTTTTTATCAATTGAACAAAAAAATAAACAACCGATTTCCAGGAAGGCCGCTGTGGCCAAACAGATTCCGTTCGGGCCAATAAAGAAGTAGAGCTACATTGGCGACGGTTTCGGATTGGAACTTGGAACCTTCAGGGGGCCGCGGTCGATGATCCTAACCACTTGACCACCGCCGCCCCAAATGACACCCTTTTAACAGTAATCTAAAATCGTTCGTGAACTGACTTAGGCAGTATTGTCCTCAGTAATTCACCTACCGTTTTCCTCTACAATGGGAAACGGCTACCGACTCCTTCCCTGAGCTATCGATTGGCGGGTCCCTAATGTGTGAACAGGTTAAATGTGGTGTCAAGATGAAAACCGGAAACGGTGCCTTCCACCAAACTTGAGTGGCCAGAACAGATTTTAGACCACTGCTCTCTGAATTTCAGCTTTGTTATTCTCAAAGTGCCCGGGGGAGATAAGGTTTTATTCCATTCTTTGGTAGTATTTCAGTCTTCACTATGTTCACGCGAAGTATCGCTTACCCGCAGAGACTGGCAATGGGCGATTGGAAACATGTTTTCATCGGGTGAAATAAACGATACAACAAAATGGAACAAATCGGTGCTTTAAACAATATCCGGAAATTGCTAAGTACAATTTTGCTTATCACAGCATATTATCACTCCTCGTCGATCAGTTGTAAATTGGTCATTTTTACCAATCACTGTTTTGTTCTTTGTAGTGTCGCGGTTCAACTACATAACAGAAAGAACACAATCCTCATTCTGGACAAATCCCACTCTAGATTACAAAACCGCGATGAATACGCTGCGGACTTTTTTGAGTTCTGACCAACTCGATCAAGCATCATAGCTAGACATGGTCACACTGACCGGTGTTTGAAAACCTAGGCCTGGTCTGATGATTGTCCGTTTGGTGCACCAATCTGAAGTTATTTGATTCCGGACTATGAAAATGAGTCCATCACGATCAAGTTAGGATGCTTGCCAGATTGCAACCTAATTCATTCCTATTCTGAAAATTCGGGATTAATTCATCCACCTCAAAACACAACCCACAAACTGGATAGCCGTGGACGAACCAAATGAAAGCTGTCTATCTCTGTCCTCTCTTTCGTTACTCTAATTTCCAAGTCTTGAGGCTGACGGTTTTAACAAACCCAAAGTAGCCCATGAGGGGGTTCATTCCTTTGACAATTAATTGCATTGTGCAATGTTGTGGGGGAGGGGAGGGGACCTTCTGTGTGCACTACGGTTATTGATCGGCTTGCTCAATCCTTCAGCACAGGTCCAACACCAGATCGATAGATAGATGTAAGGAGAAAATTACGGGTAAAAGTTTAACATTTGTGATCATAAAAACAAGAGTACCAAATACATTTTGAGCTGCATAAAAAATCCATACGAAAGGAGCTGATAACCAAACTTTAACGAGTCCATAGCCTTGTTGATGATTCGAATTGATTTTCCGGATACCACGGTGTTTCAGGTATGCAAACGTAATACCCATTATTGAGTTACTTGACTCACCATTGTTTGGTTGATTCATTTGGCGATTGATTGACTGAATCTTCTGCAATATAGAGGTATTAAATATTTTTTAGATGCGTTTATAGAGTATTGTGAAATGAATGCTGTTGAACAGAAAATCTGTAGTGGAGGAGTACATCACTTATTTTCCTAACTGTTTAGCCACTGCAGAAAAACCTAACTTATCTCTTCAATTTAAATGGTACTGAATTTGATCAAATGATAGACATTTTAAGAAATGAGTTATCAACTGATAAAATGCAGCTGTTTGGATTGCGTGTTGCGTTTTCTTATCCATTATCTGGTGACGTGTTTCTCCGGTTGATGCCTGGCGATTGATTTGGAGAATCTCCACCATATTTGGTTTCTGATTTGTCTGCTGCCAAGCAACGCTTTGTGCGTGGGTTTCTGTGGACAACTTCAATCACGATAGCTTGATTACCTAACTGGTTCCTTTGCCGTTTCATTCCTACAACCCGTTCAAACAGTTGGAACAGATTTAATTCAATGGGTAAAAATTTCCCAGACGGTAAATACATCTGGATTGGGATGTACTGTAAAACTAAAGGAGAGGTATCTATGACCCAGTTCTGTGCTCCTCGTTTTATGGAGCAGAGAAGAAGTATATTCACTAACTCATCGACTATTGTAACTTGATTTTAAGAAATCTTACGTACTTTTAAAGTATAAAATACAGAAAAATTGTAATCGATTTGTTTATGTTCAAAACCGTGCTGTGCGAGTCAGATTTGTCAATCCGAAGAGCAGTGTAGACAACATAATCTCTGACTAGTGTTGTTTGTTACTTAAAAACGTTTTACCTCTCCCCTTTCGAATTACATCAGTACGTGTTTCGCTCAAAGCAGATGAAATCCTTTCTGTGTTGGGGGATAGGGAACTAGGTGTTGTTTATGTCACCGTCATTGTTCCGTGCTTCGTGCTTTCTTGTTTTGTTGTCTTTTTATATGTTCGGTCAATTGTAATGCGCGCCAACTGAATAACTTGCCGTGTGGCTGAGCAACAACGATCTAAAGCATTCGAACCGACGGCCGGAAACTATACCTTTTTCAATTTAGGATATCCGAATATCAATTTAAGATGTCATGTTGCTATATATATAGTATGATAACACGATTACCCATCGTTTCACATTGTCTTGTACTTTTTTGTAATGACCTTGTTTTCACGTACTGTCCATCCGTGTGGTGAAGGTACGTCTGCTACATAGTCGAAGTTCACTGGGCCTACGACACAGCTGTAGACAAGGTGTGGTTTCTCGCTCGGATTAGCTGGGCAAGCACCAGGTCCCTTGTTGCGGCTGAACCATTCGAATGTTCGAATAATTGAATCCGATCGGTCGTGTCCTTTTCGGGCCAGCATAGGAGAAGTTCTGAATCCGATGCTGCTCAAGTGTGGTAGAGAATCATCACAGGAGAATCAGTTATAGAACGATGCGCCATGTGGGAAATTCGGAGTGGAAAATGCTCAAGCCGTGATGACACTGGGCCAACGTTTGACTCGTCTAAAATACACAAACTATTTTACTAAACGGGTTCTTTAAACGGATAATCATAATGAAACTTTGAACTTTTCTTAAGTACGGACTAAAATATCCACTAGTATAGGTCCAATCAAAACTCTTTGTGGCATTTCCCCAACTTCCTTGGAGCTGACACCTCCCCGACCTGAGTGGAGTTGACATAATGTACCATATTTTGTACCAGTGTAACATACATGATGTACCGTATATATCGCTTGAAATCGGTTATTGCATCGCCCCGTAAACAGGGGTGGGGGCGTATGACACAAGACACACACACACAGTACATCCGATGTAAATATAAGGGTGTGGCCTCGGTATGCGTTATACACGTTTTCAGGAGGCACCGAAGTGACAAACCCACACTCTGGCCTCAATAGAATCGCTTTATTCTCGTTCCATAAAACTGAACCAGATGTGGATGCGTGCAAACTTTCCCCTCACTCGCAATAATTTCTCCAATTACATGCAATATCCCGCTCTGTTCTATTTCCAGTATCGGTCAGGAGTCGTACATCAACGTCCCGTTCGTTGCTAGTTTGCCACTTCTTTCTCGTTCTCTCTCTCTCTATTTCTGATTTTCTTCATTTGATTTAGCACTAACCTAAGCGTGAGATGAAGCACCTAGACAATCGTTTTCACTGCCTATCATACACGAGAAGCCCAGAACGCATAGATCCCACTTGCAATTTCCAATTTGACCATAGCATACGCACCCACAGAGACGCTCAGACACGTATTCATCCGTCTTGCTTTTACCGGGCTGCCTTCACACACACGAAAACACACATAAACACACACACTAATGAATCAATCTCGTCATTCTCACAGGTTATTTTCTACCGTTACAAAACTAACGGTGCAACAGTTTGACCGCGCCTCCCTCAGCCCCCTGTTACCTCATTTGACCGTATTAGATTTAACTATCTACCCCCAACCAACCCCATTTTCTCTCTGTGTGATCCTCGAGCGGTCTGACAGAAGCATTTTGTTCGTACCGCTTCATTCCGGGTTCCATAATACAAGGGATTCCCCCCAAACACGTGACTTCAATGCACAATCAAAAACTAACACGTGTGCGCATAACAGATGCCCAAAACTACCTGCTCAATCCATCCCCTTGTCTTCCTTCCATCCCACTTCAATCCTTGCCAATCTGCAATTCTCTATCGCACTAGTGCGTGTGTGTGTGTATGTCAAGTGTTCTTTACTGACTGCTTTAGTTTGATTTGTCAACCGTCAACCACATATTTGAGGAAATCTGATATTTTTCGAATAGTCATTTTGATTTCCGTAAATGTTGGCAGTACCAGCTCGGAGAAACTGAAGCCCAGATGTGGCGTCACCGAAACCTGTATAAGGTGCTTGTGGCAGTTCTCTGAAACGTGATTGCCTGTTACTCATCTCCCATCAAAGAAATCGTTTGACATTGGTTATCTATGGGACCAACGGTTATCTGGTGAATTGTGTGTACAAACCATTCTAAGCACGAGACTTTACGGAAAGAAAGACCGTACAGGGATACAATGCAATTACCTGCTTCGGCTTCATAGATTACCCTGGCTGGGACATGTGCTACGAATGCCACCAGATAGATTGCCACGTCAAGCGATGTTTGCCGAGACAGGTAGCGGTTGGAAGAAGGTCAAGGGTGGTCAAACGAAGACCTGATATGAGGGTATGAAAACCCTAGCCAGGAGACTCGGTCACATAGGTCCCGTCAGGCCCCCTGGCTGAGGACTCCGAGATCACGGTCACCGATGGTTAGATACACTGACGCGATATGGCTGGGTGTCACAAACAGTGGTGCTCATGCATCTCATTATTCTTGTAACTTCAGTCTAAAGACAGCAACCAAAACCGGCACACCAAAGTGCATGGTTAATGGTTGTAAGAACTGAACTGAAGTTCGGCTATGGTGTTTTCTCACGCACAAGGTAGGTGAATAATGCTCGAACTCCGATTTTTGCTAATTTTTTGCAACTGACAAAATTCATAATAACCGGTTCGTAGCAATTTACTTAGTGTTGAGTCAGTATCACTTAATCCAGAACGTGAATTGAAGTGATCACCACTAGTGCTCTGCTATGTCTCATCTGTGCTTAGGTCTGATCACCCCACAACTTGACACTGGAATGTTCACAACGGTAGTCATCTCCGTTGTCAAGGGTTTCTACTTTTCTCATTTTTCAATCATTTACTCCCTTTACATCTAAAAGACTGATATACAAACAACCTTGAGCAAGTAGAGTAGTAGGGTCGTATGATCCGTCGGAAATTCGAATCTAGACTGCTTTCCGGGGGACATTTAAGCACAGAACCTCGGGAGAGATTTGTCAGCAATGTGTTCTCTTTGATAATTGCCCTTTCGAGTTTCAAGCAGAAACTGGTTCGGAACACCGCATCTTGCTATATCACGCTTTATCTGTCGTAGCCCTCCGTCTAACAGCCAGATAGAAACGCCAATCCATCCGTCTGAGTAAAGGGATGAAAAATTGGTTTCTCCTTAATTATCTTCATTGTAACTGGTTGAAGCACATGAAACTGCTCTAATTGGACGGGAATTGATAGTAAACAACCAAACAACACTTTCTGCAGTTTGTAAGGCGTGTGATTGCGTTACATGGTGATTCCCCGATACCGCTCAGATTGGGTCAGCTGAGAAAATAAGTAAAATTGCAATTGGTTTTGTTCAAACAATACGTGTTTATTGGTTTCATTTTTTATATTATTCACCTTAGTGTGGTGAATCACAATCGGCGAAAGCCGCATAGTCACGAGGACCTGCTGTTTAGCTATGGAAACCCAACAATGAGGCCCCGCTAGGTTAGGTGTGATACTGAACAGGACGACAGAAAAGCTGCCTACCGCCAAAGTTGGGTGGCGGTGGTGGTGGTGGTTTAGAATCGTAATACTTACATACCGAAATCATGCATGTACTGTATTCATATATGGTAAATAATTCTAATTGTATCCATGGTAAATTATTTTCTCCGAGTTCGTCGCTTGTTTATACGGTTCTTTGTGCACACTCGTACGCACCTTTTGAAAATTCCGCTCGCTCGCGCAAGGGCCTGTTTACACCAAAATTATTTGCCGTGAATCGCTCCCGTATCCACAGATGGGTGTATCAATACATGATACTCAATGAATCACTTACCTCTGAACTTCCTCTGAGCTTCCCTTCACCCCCACCCACCCCCTCACCATCAGTTCGCTATGCTCCGTCTTCTTTCTCATTCCGCAACTCCGTTGATTCAAATATCTGACACTGGTGTACTTTTGCCACGTAGTACAATCTATCCTCGGGAATAGATTGCAACTTTATCAAATATAGGCATCGCATGATTATTTTTAGCAGCTTCTAGTATTGGAGATGTATTTAAACCCATTTTCTTCTGCATGCGATATTCTTCGTGTCTCGATGGGTGATTAGAACGAGTTGTTCGAGATGACCGACCGGCCAACACCACGAAACCGTGCCTCAATTTTCGAATATCCTAACCCGGCAGAAGAGGATGTGAACTTGGTGTTCACGGATTTGAAAAATCGCCGCTATTCACCATCAGCTTGCTGGAATGGACGAACGCAGGAGAATGTCACGCGATCGCGGAAGTCTTCCACCCGACTGGTGAGTCTGATCAGCTATCAGCCTCTGAGTGATTCTGTTGTTGTTATTTCTGCAGCTGCTGCTGCTGTCGTTGTTGTTGTTCAATCCCGAGTTCACCTGTACCCGGGATCGTCGAACTAATTAAACCAACTCTGTGAGTCCAAGTTTCCAGCTGGCAATTGCTAAAAAGCTGGATGGAAAAGACGTACAACGTTTTTGAGAGGTTTCACTGGGTAACAGCTCAACATGATGATGGTGTTTGCTTAACTAAGCAAAATAAATTCTAAAGCGTTTCAACACCACTGTCACTATTTATAATCACCGTCACGACGAAATCGCACCTGGACGTGGTTTGCTGGCTTGTGTTCCTCCGCAGCCCAGCAAGATTTGCAGGACCACTCCACAATGTCAGATCTAATTCTACTCAACCGATCAATGGAGTGTGATCAGACAGCTTTCACTCTCACTGACTAACCACATGCTGGCTTTTCATTTGCATATCACACTCATCCCCTGGGGAGGTTACTTCAGGAAATTGACGCAAGAAGTTGACCGATTTCATGAAACTCATGCAGTGCAAATCCTATTTGCATATCGATCCCTTCATTCAAGCAGTCTTCCAGCTTTCCGAAACGGTTACCGCTCGCCCAAGGTGAGTAGGCCCCAGCCAACATTATCTTTCCGCGTTTGATTTACCTAATTGAATACTCGCGGCTAAGGATCAATCCTGAACATCGGACCAATGACTGACTCATCAAGGAACATAACCCTAACCCAAAGTCATAATGCTCCAGCCTGAAGAAATTCAAACATATGTGATGTGGTCACGTTGCTACGTACGTCACCCAACTGTCTTGTGTTCCAGATCTGTGGTTTAAAGTCATCAATTGAGACTTCCGAAAGCACCATCTCCGTCGGGTTTGTGCAGACACTTTGTCGTCGTGATAAATGGATGAAGTACACACACGCAAAGAACTTACGAGCTCAGTTCACCCTTCCTCTTAATGGTTTCTATTTGAGTATACGCCCGTCCATTATTGTTGTGGAATAATACTGAAATACCGTAAATTTGGAAAGCGGAAAACCTAATTTAATTCATTAGAGTAATCTACAATGTACTCTGTAAACGGTTTCATTGTGTCGGCCTAAGGGAAAGGCAAGTAAGAGAATTCGGATTCAATCGGTCGACGGTGCAGTCTAATTGCGAACAAAACTGTTTCGTGTACATTGCATCCCTTTCTGATTATCCAAATAATCCGTGAAAAATTGTACAATGAAACAAATAATCAAATAAACAAAAACAAAACACAACTGTTGTTCTTCTTCCGGTCCTCTGTAACTGTTTTACCCCACACCGTTTGCTTTTGTATCCGGATCCTCCATGACTGGGGATAGGGGGGGGCAGGTTAGGATATGGTCGATTAGGTTTGACAATAACCTGTGCCAGCTTTCGATCATGGGACCGAATTCACTGTTTGAAACAAAATGATGAATTGACTTGAGGGATGGTCCCCTTGCTGTGTGGTTTCTAGTAACGTGGACCAACGGCTTTTGATGGTTGAGGGAATGCTCGATGGACTATCTTGGATACATCATCTTCAAACTTACTGTCCAATATCCGCGAAACGCATCAGCGGATACGGTGGGACTGCTTTTCCTCGTCCCGGTCATCACTCACTCTCACTCACTCACTGTTCATTGAACCTCTTTGAAAACTGTCTGATTGATTGTTTTACCGGTGTTGCTTGTCGAACATCGCTGAAGAAATGACTAGGGGATAAGTGAAAGATACAAATAGACAATTTATCGTTCTAGTTCATGCACCACACCTTTTGAAGAGTCGGTGTATTGCAGAAACCACTTTGAACATTTTGGATACCCAACCCAACTGTCCATCTTGGCTGTTCATCATCACGGACTAGTTCGATATGCATCGGTGATCGTTTGTACTAACTGAACAACACACGGCTCATCTGA